>VMDR010012194.1:0-26998 GCA_007922815.1 Macrotus californicus | reverse complement strand
ACAGGTGGGAAAAACATATTTGCAGAACAGATATCTGATAAAGGACCTTTACCTCAATATACAAAGAGCTCTTGGAACTCAACATTAAGGAAACCAACAATCCAATCAAAAAGTGGGCAAAAGATCTATACATACCTCTCTACAAACAACATACAGATGTAAATAAGCATACGAAAAGGTGTTCCACATCATATGTCCTTAGGGAAATGCAAACTAAGACAGCAGTGAGACATTATTACTCACCTATTAGAAGGACAAAATTAAAAAACAAAGCTGACAACACCAAATGCTGGCAAGGATACAGACCTCAGGAATGCTCATCCACTGCTGGTGGAAATGCTAAATGGTGCACCCGCTCTGGAAGACAGAGCAGCAGTTTTTTACAAAGCTAAACATAACCATATGATGCACCCCTTATGCTCCTAGGTATTTATCCAAAACAGTTGAAAACTTATATACACACAAAAACCAGCACGCAAATGTTTATAGCAGCTTTATTTATAATAGCCAAAACCTGGAAGCAACCAAGTCACTCGAGTAAGTGAATGAACAATTCCAGATCCCAATAGAATATTACTAAGCAATAAAAAATAAGATATTAAGCCATAAAAAGACATGGAGAAACCTTAAGTGCCAGTTGGAGAAAACTACACAGTGGTATATGAGTCCAACTATCTGACGTTTTGGAAAAGACAAAACTGTAGAGACAGTGAAAAGCTCAGGGGTCACCAAGGACTTGGTGGGGAGGGAGGGAGGGATGAACAGGGAATTTTCTGGGTGATGAAAGCACTCTGTGTGATACCACAATGGTGGATACATTTTTCAAAACTCATGAAGCTACTATAAAACACAAAGAAAGAACCTTAGTGTAAACTAAGGACTTCATGCACAGTATTTGTAACAAAGGTAGGTGTTATAACAGGAATGAGGATGTGGCAATAGGGGAACAGTGCACTGAGATGCGGGTGTGGGGTGAGGTGTGTAAATGGCATTTTCTCTACCATCTGCTCAATTTTTCTGTCAAACTGTACAAAAAGTGAAATCTACCTTTTCTTTACATTTTTCAATTTCAGTCAACATTTAATATTCTATTAGTTTCAGATGTACAACAGAATGGTTAAACATTCATATAACTTACAAAGTGATTCCTTCCGTGTGTGGTACCCACCTGACACCATACATAGTTATTGCAATATTACTGACTATATTCTCTGGGCTGTAATTTACATGTGACTGCTTTTATAACTGGCAATTTTTACTTCTTCATCAAAATCTGCCACTAAAAGAAATGTTTGTCATGGCTGCTGGGGCAATCCATACCTGATTTCTAAAGGGTGTCAGTAGGAGCAAAGCTATCTTGGAAATGTGACCTACTTAAAAATGTGTTAGTGTTTCTGCTGAGTGTTTTCAGTTAGTGATGGAAATCATCTTCCCATGGCTTTGCCACCTGGTGACAAAGAGTTGCACACTTGTCAGTCTGGTCAACCTGGCAGTTAGTGTACCATTGAGACAGGCCACTTTTTGGACTTGTGGTCAAGACTGCATTTCTGTAGTCCTTCTGCCTGGGTTCACTCCCAGCTCTACCACTGCCTGAGTACACTAGTCTGTTTTAACAACTGATATACCTGGAAAACTGTTAGAATTTACCTCAAGGATTGTTGTGGGGATTAAATAAACTAATCCCTGGTCCCTAGTAAGTGTTCAGTAAATGTGAGCTGTTATATTTATTATTTATATGCCTTACCCAATGTGCACATCAAATAGGGAAAGATGAAAGAGTCTAGCTCAAATGATTTGTGGGCTGTCAAAGAACATAAAAGAGAAGCTAAGATAGGCTGCTTGGAAGCTGTGGGAACTCTGCCCAGAGGGTGAGAAGAAAGGAGAGATACACAGGTCAAAATAGTTTGAAATTCCTCTGCCCTTTATCTGGGTGCCCAATATAGCTCACCCCAAATCCCTTGAATAATCCTCTGCTATAATCTTGGTCCTAACTTTGTGCTTTCCTAAGCAGAAAATGTGATGAAGCCTGAGGCCTTACCTCCAAGGTTCTTAGGGACCTCACCCTGAGCCCCCAGCTCTCAAACCAGAATCCAGAGGGATCAAGGACCTTGACCCAATGCAGCTGTTGTGTTCGCTTTGGTCTTTCTGTTTTGCTCCACGTGCCTGGGGCCCGTGACAGGGAAGAAAGAACACTTTCAGAAAATAAACAACTTTGCTATCTCATGCTTTGCTTGGTAGAAACTATTAAGAGAACCTCATTTCTTCACTTCAGGGAGCTTACAGCACAGAAATTGCTTTCCCGTAGTCTTAATATCACTGGACTCAAAAGGGGACTCAAAAAGACTGTATCCTCACATGGTACCATGGTCCCCTCCACAGACATGTTGCCAAATGGTTTCTTGTCCTTCATGTTTGAGACATGATTCTGCTTCCAAGGTCCCGGAGCATCATTAGCCATCATGGGGCATTGTTAACTCAGCCTGATTCCCTCTCCTGTCGTTGCTTAGCTGCCTTTGAAATAAAGCCCTGGCCCTCTTCACTGCTTCTTCCTTGAATGAAGGAGAAGAGCTGATCTCTTCAGTCCCTCTTATTCTTTCACATTGTCCACATTTTATTGCTCAATAACCCATAAAAATCCTTTTGTCACTCTTCTTTTACCTCATCCTTCATCCACTATTGAATTCAAAACTCATACATTAGGCATGCACCTTATGATATTTGTGCCACCTCCCTAAATTGGAGTACAAAAGAGAAAAAAAGAATCTGCTCAAACTGACATTTGCATCTCAGCTCACTCATTCGAGAGTGACAGGGTATAATTTGCCAACAAGTTCACATCCAAAGGCATAGGTTGGTGCTGATATCATGTGATTTTTCTACCATTGCCATTGCCAGCTCATGCTACGCAGGAGGACACATTTAGGCCAGCAGACATTGCAGTGAAAAAAACAACAACAACAAAAAAAAAACCTCTTGACTTTGCTAAGCTTCTTAATGCACCAAACATAATGATATACTTAGGTCTTTTCTGTGGAGCAGGTGGGTGAGTCAGGCCACTCAGTGTAACGCTGCATAGGTTGAAGAAAGCCCGCTTGCCATTTCTGTGCAATCACTCTGGTGCAAACATACTTAATCTTTGTGGCTGTGAGTGAACAGACTTAGTAGCCAGGGAAACCAGGAGCAACTCCTGGCTCCGAGGACAGAGGGCAGCCAGCTGTCCAAGACCAGAAAGGAAATGTAGATGAAACCTTGGACCCTCCTGCTTCTGTGCTGCTCCCTATCTGTTTAGGAGCATCCCCTATCCAGACTTACGTTTACCTGGCAACTTGTCAACTGACCAAGAAGGGACCATATTTAATTTACTCTTTTCTTTCCCTTCACTTGTTTTTCTTTGCTCTGTATTTCTTCCTTGCATCTTCTTTCTACCTGGAATCAATTTTCTTCCTACTAGGTTATATCTTTAGAGGTTCTTTCTGCACTGTTTCTTGGAGATAAATTCTCTTTGCCCTTGCATAGTTTTTAACATAGTTTATTTTGTAATATTTGCCTGTGAGCTCCCTTTGAGCAGGGGTTGTCCTTTACAGGAGCCGTGCATGCGCCGAGACTTGGGAGGAATGCCAGTCTGGCTCTACAGCTGCCTCTGCCAGAGACTCCCCAGGTTTCTGGCTGGCTTTTACATTAATTTTGTGGCCTGGAGTTTCTACTTTGTGTGAGCAGTTAGAATTCAGGCTTATCATTTACACCCCATGCACAGCCAGGTTTCCCATACTTTGTGAATAACAATGTTCTATCAGCGACCTGGGCAGACATGTACTTCTGAGCTCTGTCTTGGGGCCGGAAGGCTGTTTCTCCCACCCTGTTTACTGGCTTAGCATGTCTTTTCTGGCACCCTAGTTTATTCTGGAGTCCCCATTCCTTCTCCTTCAGCCCATGGAAGCAGAGCCCTGATTGCAGTTTCTCTGAGAGCATTAATGGCCAGCCTCAGAGGCTCAGATCCTGCCCTCCACTGAGCTGGGAAGGAAGGTCTCTCGCTGTGTCTAGGTGACCTGAGGATTAGCCTTCTTTGCTTTGACATCAGATCGTGTATTATTTATTTGAAACTATTTGTCCAGTAGTGTTATGGCTTAGAGTATGGAAAAGGGGTTTAGCACAATGTTTCTGTTTCACCCTGTTTCCCAGGAGGCCTGCACTGACTTTCAGCAGCTCTTAGTTAACACTTTGAAGCTGTGACATCACCAAAGTCCACATATATAGCCATTTATAGACTTGCTTACCAGTCAGGACGCCAGCCAACCTCAGGCTTCAAACCCACACTTCATGGATGTAATGAATTTGAAAGACTCAAGGATACTTTGAGTGACACTTGTTTGGAGAACCCAGATCTGCATATTGTTTAGAAACACACAAGTGAGGTATGACCTTTACAGGCTCTCAGGCCTAGTTTTGGTCCTGTGGGCAGCTACTCAAACGTGAGAGAAAAGCAGATGGGGTGAGGAGGCTGCATATGAAGTGGGGTCTCCACCTCCTTTGAGTTGCCCATGGCTAACACGCCTTGCATTCCTGTTGCAGTACTCTGCTTCTTGTGAAATCCAGCACCTCTCCTTCTTTAAACACAAGATATTTGATTTTGGGTGCTGTTGGCACCCAAAGAATGAGTCAGTCCTCCTGGTCCACAGCGGGAAAAAAACAGTGTCAAGCAAAAGATTTAGGGATTAATATCTCAGAAGCCAACCTGAGGAAATACTGTTTTGGGTTTGAGATGCCTTCAGTGGTCAGTAAACAGTCACTGCCTTTGCCCCTGACCAACTGATTGGTGCACTTGACCTATTAATGTATGAATACTACTCTGGTTCAGGTGACATTTTAAGATATGCCAGATGGACAAGGAAAGAGGCTTCTGTAAAGAGGGTAGAGTACAGCCAAAGAGTACATCTCATTCCCCTGCATGATAACCTGTCTGAAGTAGAGGGTCAAACAAAATAGCCTCCTAATCCTTTGCCCTCACAAAATTCATGAATTTGGAGGAGAAAGGACGTTAAGTGGCATTTATTTCACAGTTGTTAACTTTATCATCATTTCTCCAGGCACCTTCCATCATGTGGAGGAGGCTTATGTTTACTGAGTGCTTAATATCTGCCAGGCAGCAGTTGATCTATTGTTGACACATCTGACTGAGTGACTTTAAAAAGTAATATTAGATGATTCTATTATCCTTTAAAGACTATTCTAACATATTTCCTTTGCATTCAAAAAAAATCAAAGTTTTAATCCTGACAATGAAACTTCATACCCTGATCATCCAACCTCTCCACTGATCATCCAGCTCCTCACCCTGGTCTTCCTGCTTTCCACCTTGGTCATCTAGCTTCTTACCCTCATCATCCAGATTCTCACCCTCATCATCCAGATTCTCACCGTGCTTCTCACCTTGGTCATCTAGCTTCTTAACCTGCTGACTTGATCTGACCACCATTTTCTCACCTGTTTTGTAAATTACCGCAATTCTTCTTGCTCACTACACTACTACCTCTCACTGTTTTTTTCCTTTCCCATGTTATTTTTATTTTTTGTATATTTTATTGTGATAAAAACACTTAATGTGAGATCTACCTAATAACAAATTTTTAAGTGTACAATACATATTCCTGATGACGGGCACATGCTGCACATCAGGTCTCTAGAGCTTATTTACCTTGCCTAACTGAAACATCATACCCACTACATAGCAACTCCCCATTTTCCCCACTCCTCATCCCCAGGCAACCACTATTCTGCTTCTATGAATTTAGTGTTTTAGATTCCTCATATAAACGGAATCATGAAGTATTTGTCCTTCCTTGACTGGCTTTTTTCATTTAGTATAATGTGCCCAAGGCTCGTCATGTTGTTGTATATTGCAGGACTTCCTCCTGTTGAGATTAACATTTCATTGTGTGTATATGTGTATACCATACATTTTCTTTATCCATTCATCTGCTGATGGACACAGGCTGTTTCCACACCTTGGGTATATGGTGAGTAGTGCTGCTGTGCATATGGGAGTGCTAGTATCTCTTTGAATTTCTGATTTCACTTCCTTTGGGTCTATACCCAGAAGTGGGATTCCTGGATCATATGGTAGTTCTATTTTTAATGTTCTGAGGAGCCTGCATACTGTTTTTCATAGTAACTGAACCATTTTGCATTTCCACCAACGGTGTGCAAGTGTTTCAATTTCTCCACATCCTCGCCAACAGGAACTGAACAGACATTTTTCCAAAGAAGACCTACAAATAGCCAACAGGTTCATGAAAATATCCTCAATGTGAGTAATCATCAGGAACTGCATATCAAATCCGCAATGAGATATCACCTCCCATCTATTAGGATGGCTATTATTCTTTATGTTTCTTGATGATTCTGAGTATTTTCCTACCTCAGGGGCTTGGCGCCTGCTGTGTTCCTTTTGACTGGGATACTTTTGCATGCATTCATCATCTGGTTGGTTCCTTCTAGTCATTGGAATCTCCACTCAACTAGAATTTTATTGACTCAGAGAAGCTGAGCCTGACTGCCTGCAATTATTCTCACCCCCACTGTAATGAAAGCACAGTAAGCACAGAGGTTTTGATTGTCTTATTCACCACTGTTTCTTCTATGCCTAGAGCCATTCTAGTCCTTAAGTGAGCATAAGGGCTAAGAACATAGCCTCCACAGCCAGGCATCCTGGATTAAAATCATAGGTCTAATATTCATTTGCTGTGTGACCTTTCTCCGGCTATGGAACTTCTCCATGTCTCACTTTTTCACTCGTAAAATGGTGATAATAATAGTAATTCTTACTTCATCGAGTTATTCTAAGGATTGAAATAGTTAATATACACAAAGTGCTTTAAACAGCACCTGGTGCACAGTAAGCACCCAACAAATGCTAGTTATCATCATTGATCACAGATATATTGAATGAATGAGTCGGGAATTTTTCCATAAAAATTTCATTTACTTCTCATGGAAAATGTGATTTTATTCATTTTATGAGTGATGATAAGAAAAATCACCTGGGTGTTCACAGCAAGAATGACACAGAGCATGGATTCCATCCCAGATTTCCCTGACACTGACTGAATGTCAGATGCCCTTCTATGATGTGAAGAAACTCAGGAGCTGGTGTCAGCCATCCCTTGGTCTTAATTAATCCCCCTCCTGTGTCTGTGCTACAGAGAATCTACTCCTCAGGTCTGTTAATCCCAACAGCCTGGACCAACCAGAAGGAACTGTGGAGAGGAACACCTCTGGTTGATTTCCAAACTGCCTCATGCTATGTAAATTGAAAAAGTGACAGTGGTCCCCCTGGTCTTTTCCTCCTGACTGGCTGGTTCTATCTGTGGATGGCAGAAGTGGCGTTATTGTTTTGGTAGCATTGTCTTTCAATTCCATTCACTGTTAACTTCTGCATTCAAGATAAAGTGGGAAAAATAAAAATAAACATGTCTCCAGGCAGGAAAAAACACCTAAGACTTCACATCAGCCTGGAGACTATGATACACATTTTAATCTGAACTGGGTTCTGTCATTATGAACTCCAAATCAGACCCAGATTCCAGCATTTGGTTTGATATGTGTCATGGAAGAATACTTTAAATTTAGACTTCCCTAGAAGCTTTTGAGATAAACCTTGCAAGTGTCTCACCATTTCCCTATGTATAGCTTTTTTGTGTTCCTAATTTTGGTCTAATGATACAATTCAACACCTCGAACCTGGCAGATAGTAGATGCTGAATAAATAAACTCTATGTGGAGCAATGCTGACCATTCTCAACCTAATTCTAGCTATTTTCAGATTTTAAATGAAGTGGTCTATAACACTGAATTCTTTCTGAATGCATTATTAGGATATAAATTATGGATTAGAACATTCATCATTTGTTCCATTAATTGTTCATTCAACAAACACTAAGTGAGAACCTGCTACACATGGACCCCTGTTTTGAACAATGGAGATACAACAGTGAACAAGACACATTCCCATAGGGAAATTGGGGTCTAATAAGAAAATTAACTGGTCAGTAGGCAATTATAACACAGATGATATATCCTGTGTGTGAGTAGTGTAAACAGTAGTGATGACAAGGAGAGGGACTCCCAGCAGAACTTCTGAACCACTTGTGGGAGGATCATGACCCATCTTTAAATTCTCAACAATTTCTTGGGACAAGGGCAAGAAATCCGAAGACTTCCTCATCTTCACTTTTTGGCTGACAACAAGTTTTTCAGACTCTTCCAAAAAGGCTCACCGGAGACCACTGATTCTTGGCTTGTCCTTGTCTGATTCAGCTACCAACTTTTCCAAGTCCTCAGACTAAGAGTCTCTCAAGGGTGCAGCTGAAAATTTCAGGCTGATGGACACTGATGTTTTCCACTCAGTGGCCAAGGTTTGTTTACCTGCTTTCTGTGGCCAGGTATGTAGGGAAGCAGTGTTCTGTGGTCTGCTCCTGTGAGTCACTGGTGAGTGGCCGAGACTTGCCTTTCCTGAGCCACTGTCAGGCACTGCTGAGCAGCCTGGCCCTGCTAGAAGCAGTGAAAGAAAGAATGAACCACCATCAGTCTCCATAGCTTCTGAGGTGTGCCTGGATATGTTCTGGAAAGGGTGGGCAGAGTAAACAGAAAGTCAGTGGGGAAGGAGGGCAGAGGGATATGAAGCTATGAGTGCTTGCACAGGATCCCTCTGGGAAAAGCCACCTGGGACCCCAGGTGGGTGATGAGTGAAAGAAACCCCTGGAGAGAAGGTCCTCAGAGACCCTAGCAAAGGGAGCAGGCCAGGAGCAAAGCAGTGGGAATTGGATAAAGACACCAAAGCACTCTGAAGTGGCAGACAGACAGCTGGAGGCAGATCTTGGAATAGAAGTAACAGGAATAAAAAATGGAAATAAGTCATGCTCCAAAAAAAAAAATGAGAAGGCAGCAGCTGTGGGAAAGCGATCCTGGGACCACCTCTATGACTCGCATCCTTCCGTGCAGTACCCACAGACCTTCAGATGGCAGCTGTGAAGGAATGAGGCCCAAGAGAGCCTTGTGTTGTTCACAGTCCCAGTAGGAAAACCTCATGGCAAAATCCCACTTAGAACCTGAGACCAGCTAACTAGCCAGGTTTCTCAGCCCTGGGCTTGCTGTATCTTCTGCCTCCTTGTCATTTTAGCTTGTCATCACTGCCTTGCCTTAAAGGAGGACTTGGACTCCCATTTCCCATCTCCCTGTCCACTCCTTACCCCACCTATACCATGGTGGGATCAGCCAAATAGCTACTGCCCTATGATCAGGGGTCCAGCAAGTCCAGTAGCTCAGAGTCCTTTGTGTCTTACATTAAAAAAATTGTAAATGTGGATTTTCTGCAGGGAAAGGGTCTATAATTTTTATAATATTTCAAAGGCTTGCAAGATCCCCCCTTCCCTAAAAAAGCATCCCTCACTGCCCTCAGCCTCATTCCTAACCCTCTTCTCCTTCAATGACCTTCATTGACCTTCATCATGGATATTCCCCATCACCAGCCCCACCTGCTCCTCCCCTGAAATTGTCACCTCTGATGTCACTGACAACAGCCTTAGGTCGAAATAGCTTCCTCACTTCTTTATGCTAATTCTGCTTTACCAGCTTGTTGGAAGCTTTTAAACCCTTCCTCTCTCTGTCTCCTAGTCTTGCATCCTGCTGACCTGGCTTCCTACTGTATTCTGTTCACACTCACAGGTCAAACACTTAACCACCTCTCACTGGCATCTTTAATTTCCTAGATTCCTTGTCTTTTTTGTGGACTTACAAATGCATTGGAGAATACCAGATGGTGCCCCCACCCCCAATTCATAGGTTGAAATCCCACCAGGGCACCTGGTAATCCTATTGTTGACCTTGGCCATCTTTCCTCATTTATCTTGGGAAATTCTCCAAGATTTAGCCACCTGTATTCAAATACCTTTATATGATCCTTCGGCCAACTCCTCTCTCAAGGAACAGCCTTGCCTCTCACAAGAAAAGGGAGGCCTGTCGGAATTAACACTCTCAACTTCCAGCTTGTTATGCTGACTGTAGCCTTCCTTTGGTAGGTGAGAACCTGAGGATCAGAGAAGGAACATGCTCTCCCAACACCTTTGTCTAGCTAATGGCTATACTTGAGAACCTCCTACTTTTTCATGCTGTCTAGAAATGCTTTATTTTCTCTGTTCATTATACTTGTTATTATTAGTAGTAGGCAGTCTTTATTATTTACTAAAACAATGAGTATTTCTTGAGTAACTCCTGTGAACCATGCCTTACAGTGTGGACACATACCAGATAATAAAGCAGGCCTGCAGGTACCGGGTTAGTTGTACGGGTGTGCAAATCTACAACCAGTAAGTGCTCACAAGCATGCATGTACCAGATACCTACATGTGCTCAGGCATACTCATACATGCTTACACAGGTACATGTAACTTCAGAGACACACACCAGCTGGAGACGTGTGTTCACACATGGATGTGCACATGCTTGCAGACACCCATTGCTTTCATCTAGTTCTATCTGCCACCGATCTTCCCAGTGCCTCCCCCTGGTGGCCAGTGCACATGCCCATGAATGGAGATGCATATTGAGCTGTGTATAACAGGCCCATTAATTCATCAGGCACCAACTTAAGATAGTTACACCACATTAGAGCAAACGGCTTCTGGAGGCTCAGGAAGGGCTGTGTTTATTTTCTGAGAATTATCATTAGCCTCTGAGGGGAGGGTGCTGAGAGGCCACAGTAACTGGCCTTTGGTCAGTGCTTCTGCCCTGTGCAGTCACAGGATTAGTGCTGGGCTTATTGATGAGCCAGTTATCCTTTCCTAGGGTCCCAATTTGGCCCTTGGGATAATGAGATGGGTCTTTAGGGACCATCATTCTCTCCCCCACAGCTGAGGGCGGCTCTGAGGAGCCTGGCTTCTTAAGTGGCTGGTGATGGAGTGGCGATGGGTCTAATCATAGCACAATCCATTTATTTCTTCAGGAGTTGAAATGCTCAGAAGCTACTCCCTCCTTCTCGCTGCAGGTCCCTTGCTTGGCTAATATATTTTCATGCTGAGCAAGGCTCTGTCTCAGGCTGGTGAGGGGTTTGTGTCCCAGCTCTGCTGGGCCACCTTAGGCAAGTGGCCTAACCTTCTTGAGTCCCCATTTTCTCTCTTGTAAAGTGAAGACATACATTTGATACCATTTCACATCAACTGAGATGTACTCTGTGCTCAGCACTGTGCTGGTTCCCAGGCTGGGCAGGGAAGAATCAGGTGAAGTCTCTGTTCTCGTGAATATGATAAAAACTCAATGAATCCTTGTATTGAACACACAATATGAGCCTGGAAGGCAAGAAGCAGGACTGTATGACAAGGGTCCCTGTCCTTGTCAGGAGTTATAAGAGGAACAGTGAGCTGAGATCTGAAGATGAGCAGGCATCAATCACTTGAAGGGAGGAAGGGGCAGGGGGAGAGTGTACCAGGCACAGTAACAGCTTGTAAAAGGCTTGGTAACTGGGGGCCGTGGTGTGGCAGGACCTGGAGGAGAGCCCGCAGTCTTGGCATGCTGAGAAGAGGGCTGTGACGGGAGGCAAAGCTGGGTCCTCCAGAAATTTGTACCAGAACACCTTGTTCAGGATTTGGCATTTATCTTAAGGAACATAGAAGGTTGTCAAAGATTATAAGTAGAGGAAAAAGCTCCTATTTGCCTTTTCAGAAGCTCTCTCTGGCTGCAGCATGGGTACTACATTGGAGGGCCCCAGAGAGGGTACTGGGAGGCTGGTTAAATGCAGTTTGTGTGAACATGATGTGAGCATGTCATTGGTTGGGAGCAGAGGACACTGTGAGAGGTGCTATTATGTGATGATTGAACACATGATTGAACAGAACCAGGAGAGTGAGGAGAGGAAGTTGTCAATAATGGGCCCTCTATTTCCTGCTCATACCTCACAAGACCACTTCATGATTAAATGAACTCACACATGGCAGCATCTGGCACACCCTAGGTGCTCAATAAATGCCTATTCTTGCCCCCTATTTCCATAAGCTCTTCACCATTTGACCCCACTGACTCTTTCACAGCTGGGACTCTGATTCTTTTTGCCTTCTTCTAAATTTTCTAGCCTTATCAGTTTCTAATTCAGCTCTGAAGCACCAAAAGGCAGCCTGGCCTCGGCAGAGCTGCCAGTGGGAAACCAGGCACAGCCTGCTACTAGGAGCAGCTGGAGGGCTGCCACCTCCTCCTGATTATTAGCTCAGGTTCTCCTATGAAATATGAAGTTGTCTGGAATTACATCAGTGCCAAGACGTCTTTCCACTGACTCCACCTCGCCGGGAAATGTGGTCCTTTTCCTGTCACCATCCACACAGGTTCCATCTCTAACTGTGTAGTTTTCTTCTGGAGTCATGACTAAGCTCTATGACCAGTAGGCCTGAAGATGCTGTCAGGAGAGAATAAGAAATATGGACCGACATTCACTCACGTACTTTGTCTGAAGTCATCAGTCTGAATTTCTGTCCCACCAGGTACCCTTCTCTTAATGAATCTTCTAAGAGCCTTTAAATTCAAGGTTCTACTGGGAATGATTTTTTTAAGAGGCACAATGTTCTCTTGGTACCATCAGACTAAAACTCCTGAAGGCTCATTGTAGGGTAGTTCTGAGTCAGTAATCATGGGATTTCCCCAGAGTTGGAGTTCAGTGTAGTATTTTAGGAGAATCATAATACTCCAATAAGGCTGGACTGACATTGCATCTGTTTCTATTCTCATTACTATAAAAGAATTGGTGAGATATTAGAATTTTACTGCCTGTGATGTTTGGTGAATTACAGGGAAGTCTAATGTGATTTCCT
Organism: Macrotus californicus; assembly: GCA_007922815.1. Lineage (NCBI taxonomy): Eukaryota > Metazoa > Chordata > Mammalia > Chiroptera > Phyllostomidae > Macrotus > Macrotus californicus. The sequence goes on along the minus strand of VMDR010012194.1, from coordinate 14,150 downwards.
GCACTATATGCTGTTTAGACTGGCAGGTTCCCTGGGTGTTTTTCAATAGAATGATAAAGCACCAGACAGGAAATTAGCTCTCTTGAAGCTAAGAAAGGAGGTGATGGGAGGTGTTTGCAGCTGGTGGAGATGGATTCTGATGGAAGAGCCCAGAGGGAGTAAACCTTTCACAGCATGCGGAACATCAAGGACTTGGGGAGCATGTTACAGGGTCTGACCCACCCTGTGCAGTCACTCCACCTGGGGATCCAGGACAACAGCCACTAGAACAGAGAGACTAATGGGTCTCTTCTTGGGAAGACATCATAGAGAGAAAAAAATCACAACAAATGTCTCTCAAGAGGATCAACTACACCCTGTCCTAAGAAAGCCTTCAGATTCAGATTGAAATAACACGCACTGACGGGAGTGACTGAGGGCACTCTCAACTCTCGTTATTTCGTCCTGGCCTCTCCCAGCCCAGTCTGAGAAGATATCACTATCTGAACCATCATCAGCATTTCTTCAGATAAGGTTTGCTGGAAACAAACTCTGAAATGGAGAATTACATGCAGAAGGTATAGGAGGTAGTATTTGCCACAAGTAGTTATGGAAGCTGAGGCTTGTTTCTCACATCAATGCCCAGGGGTAAGGTTCATGCCTCATGCCTCTCCTGGAAGAGCATTGGGTGAGGCCTGTTGTCAGGGATCAGGGTCAGGGTGTTTGGACCAGCAGCGTCACTCGGTGTTGAGAAGGGAGGGTGAGCATTTTAAGGGATAACACACATTGACCACTTTGTCCATGTGTTTCATAATCTTGCTAGAACACTACTTTCTTCAGTGTTCATTCACCATAGTCTAACAACTCTGTCTATATATTACCATTAATAACTATTTTAAAAGCCCCAATTTAAGAAAACATTCTCAAGGATAGTGACCCTTCATCAGCCAACTCCTCTGAAGCTATGCTTCCCCCATCTGACCACATCCTGCTTTTTCTCTCTGTCTGGGAAGATTGGACTTTGGGGAGATCAGGGATGAAAACCACGCTTGAATTGCTGTTGAAGTTCCCCTTATAAGTGAGAAGGGAGTTTTATATTTGCCCAACAGTGCTGGGACTGAGGAAATGATAACACTAGCTTTTGGTCTACCAAGCCTCTCTTTTGTACTTGAACAGTGGTTTTCAGCCTTGGTAACACATTGGAATTCCCTGGGGTGTTTCAAAAGATTTTTATGGTCATGTTCCAATTAGAATCTCTAGAGGTTGGGTTCAGGCATCAGTAATTTTTTAAAAGATGCTCAGTGATTCTGACGTGCAGAGAAGTTTGAGAATCATTGTGCTAAACAGTTCTAAAGGTTTTGGAAACATGAGCATTTTAATCCTCACAACCACCTGTTAAAGGAAGGTAATGATAGTGTCCCTGTTCACAGATGACAAACTAAGGTTCAGAGAGATTAAGGGATCGGCTGGGGGTCCTATAGCTCATAGGTGGCAATACTGAGGTTCTAACCTGAGTCTCTCTGAGTCCTGGGAACCACTTCACAAGACTGCAGCTACAGGAAACAGGTTGTTTGGTCTGTCAGTTGGAGGAAGGCTGCAGCAGGCTTCAGCTGACAACACCCAAGATTGCTCCCAAATGATACTGCCCTGGCTTTGTCTGGGGAAACCTAATTGCTGCAATTGTGCTATAAAATTATCACTTTGCCCACACAAATGGGCCAGAGCAACTGGTTTTCTATTCCTGCGGTTGTCCCTGATTATTAAATGAGCAGCTGCCTGCAAATATGTTTGCAGCCGCCTAATTCAATGGCCGCGTGAGCTTGCATAATCATGGCTCCCACCCCACAGCTCCGCTAGCAGGCCTCCTTCCAGGCATCTCTAAAAGTTTATTTATCTTGACAACTTAAACAAATATACTTCCACTGCCTTCAGTGACTCCTCCAGATTTCAACAAGTATCTTGACTGAAGGAAAGTCAGGGCTGGGTGGGGCTCTGTTCTGGGTCAAGTGCAGCCCGAGGAACAAACTATTGAGAGGGTGGCAGAAGAACCCTGCGCTGATCATAGACTTGTACTGAGAGGTTCACTTTGCTGATTTCAAGCTTTGAAACCTCAGGCAAGCCATTCGATGGACCTAAACCTGCTTATTCCTCATCTGTAGAATGGGAACAACTGATTCATATGCAGGGTTGCAGAGAGATTTACAGGAAACAGTGCCCTTATCCACGTTTTGCTTTCATATACTTGTACCACTGGGCCACGGGTTACTTAACTTGTCCCCTTTAAATGGACCCCCTTCTATTTTTATCCTGTGTTACTTATCCATGACCTTATTAAGAGCATCCTACAAATATCAATAACAAGGTTCCTTTCTAACACACCTTAAAATAGTAACTCTAAAAACAGAATGGTTCCTCCGTGTGGTATGAGGAGTATACTTGGGGACACTGTGCATAGGAGGCTAAGGCCACAAGTGAACATACAGGAGATATTCAGCACTTAAATTTTGTCCTCTTCTAATGCTAAGCCTTACAGGTAAAGAAGCTTCTGCATCCCATGGTTAAACTAGCTGACGTCTTCTACAAAGTGCTGGTCTGTGCATAGGGCAGTCTGACCACCATGAGGGAATAGAATCAGCTTCTGTGTGGGCGAAGGCTACCCTGTCCCCTGCCTCTTGCCCTTGATGGAGCACCTCTAGGTTACATGGACTCAGTGGAGCCCAGATGCTTGGGATCAAGCCTTGGCTGTGCCAAGCCTCAGTGAAACAATCTTCAGCTGAATCTAACCTTTCTGTGCCTCAGTTTCTTCATCGGCAAGATGGAGAGAATGTTAGCTCTACCACAGGGTTATCATGAGAATTAGAAGATACAGTGCCTGCTACAGAGAAGTGACAGTTAAAGGGTTGTTAAAGCTTTAGAGATATTTTTATAAATGCCTGCTGATACACACCATCTTATGTTCCATCTTTCCTCCCTCCCTCTTTCTCCTTCTCTCCTCCCTCCCTTTTTTCGTTTCTTCCTTCCTTCCTTGCTCAGCCCTGTCTTCTTCCTGCACACCTCAAGGGCCTCCCATGCCCAATACACTGGCATAGGCCCTTTCCTGTCCATGGCTGGTCTTAGTTTCCCACCTCACAGGTGAAACCAAAGAGACTGCCATTTGAAGAAACTGATCACACAGTAATACATACTTGGGACAATTAAGATGATTTCTCCACATGCCCCCTGATGCATTGCTTGCACGTCTGGTACATACATCATGTAGAGAAATTCTAGAATCACATTTTTTGAAGCTCAAGCTCTTGTTTTAGAGTCTGCTCTCATGTCTGAAGTAAGCACGAGAGCACAGACTGCAGTGGTGAGGAGTGAAGCCCTGGACCAGGGGCTGCTTTCTGGTCCTGCCTCTCACCAGCCACATGATGTCTTTCCACATTTCTGATGCTCAGTCTTCATATGTGAAATATAGTGATAATAACAGAACTTACCTCCTGAGGTGTTTTTGATGAATAAATGAAACAACACGTGAGAAGTGCTCAGTGCAGCACCTGGAAGCAAAAATAAATATAGTGATTTTTATCAGTATTTTGAGCATTAGAAGAAAGAACAAAGCCACTGTTCAAATGCAAGGTGATGTTTGCAGCAGTCCCATGGGGGATGGCACAGCCCAGCAGCAGTCCCCACAGCTCTCCTGTCTCTATTCTGTCAGGGCTCTGTGTCTTCGCTGCCACAGATAACAGGGTGAGGAAATGTTCCAAATCCATCAGGTGCCTGCACACCCAGGAAAGGGGCTGCTTTCTTTCTTTCTATTTCTGGTTTTTCCCTCTGATGTCTGCAGAGGTCTTTGGCATTAACATGCGTGGGCTGGCTCCCACTCTGTGTTTGGTTCTGTAGGGGATACCAAGATGTCTCAGACACAGCCACTGCCCTTGAAGAACTCAAAGTCAGCAGGGAAGGCAGATGTGAGCTCCAGCAGTAAGAGTTCAATAATTATGGCCACTGCACCTCAAGTGCTCACTGGGAGCCTGGCACTCTGCAAAGCCTCATCCTTCATTCAACAATTATTGTTCAAGTGCTGATTATGTGCCAAGAATTTTTTTGTTTCCAGCATCTGGAATAAAATAGTGAACCATACAATGGTCCCCTACTTCATGGAATTTATACACCATATGATGGTATTGGAGAGGGAGATCAACAGGAAGCAGGAAACACAGAAGTGTGTGCTAAAACTGGAGGTAAAAACTTAAAATGCAAAGTGAAGGGGGACAGGAGTGCCAGTTTCATCAAGTCAGTATGAGAAAACCTCTCCAATGAATGGATGAAATAAAGTAAGTGAAGCAGGGAGGTAAGTGGGGGAGAACCTCCAGGTGGAGGACACAGTAAGTGAAAGACCCTGATGCACGTTTGACTGTCCAGGGACATCCAGGAGGCCAGTGGCAGAGCAGACTGAGAGATGGAGGCTGATGGAAAATGAGATCATACAGGCCGAGGGAAGGATTTTGGATTTAACTCTGAGTACAAAGGAAAATTTGGGGAGGATTTCAAAGCAGAAGAGCAGCATCAAGTTTTCAGAGAATTACCATGGCCACAGAGTGAGAAATGGTCTTCAGAAGCAAGAGGAAATGGGATCAGTTAGGAGATCTTAAGGGGCAGACGTTATTATCGTTACTGTATAGATGAGAAAAGCTGAGTCTCGAAGCTGAAATTCATCCATGATTTAAACCCTAGTTAGTGGAACAATAGGAGGACAAAGCCAGGATATTATGACTCCAGAATCTCCTCCATTAGCCCCTGGGGTCCACCACCTCCATGATAACCAGAATAAAAGGCAGATGTCATCTTCACTGATTATGGTGCAAACCTCTCACCCTGGAGGTTCAGAGGAAGCAACTAACTTCTGCCTAAGGGGGCAAATCAGTGAAGGCTTAATACTGGAAGTGATGGTGAGTTGGACCTTCAAGGACCTTCTACATTTGGTCAGATTGAGAAGAGGGTGGATCCTAGATGCAAACAAAGGCTTGGTGATGGGAAAGAGCGGTACTATGTAGCTCAGGAAGACCAGAACATTGGGAACCCCTCAAAGAGGTGTGTAACGAGGGCTGAACTGGTAGCTAGACCAGAACAAATGTAAAATGCTAGAATGGATAGTTGTTGATACAGAGCCATTAAATGTTTTGAGCCTGCTAGAAACAAGTTAACAGCATTACAGAGGAGAATACTGGGAATCCCATGAGCGTCACCTCAGAGCTGAGTTTCCACAACTCCCCCTCATCAAAACCCCACCAGGACTGTGCTAGGTGTTCAGCATGGGTTCCATGTGAACTAAGAAGCCTGGGGCACAGGTGGTATCATTCACAGAGGTAGAGAAGACAGAAAAAAGAAAGCATGACTTATAAAGAGATAATCCACTTGGATTTAGACATTCTGCCATAAAATATGGAGAAATTTATCTTACTATACTCTTACAGCATTTACAATTGACCAGGTCTATTTCTAAGTGCTTTACAAATATTGACACATTAAATACTCATAATCCTAGGAGGGAGGTTTGCTATTATCATCCTTGTTTGGCAGACAAGAAGACTGAGGCACACAGAAGCCCAACAACCTGCCAGTATCACATAGCTAGTGAGCATCAGAGCCTGGATTTGAACCTGGAACTTTTGACTTCTGAATTCCTTCTTCAGGCAATCAAGTTATTACATCATCCTTGTGAATGTTCACATCAAGTTAATTATCTACAAATGATTGAGTTGTCCATATTTCTTGAATTTGATTAAAGAATACTACTCATATTGCCCCCGAAGCCTCTAATTTTAGGGTTATACCAAGACATCTAAATTTACTTAGATTTATATACTTTTAATAACCAGTAAACTTGAAGTGCCTACTGGGTCCTCCAGGTGCCATGTTCCACCTATTATGACTAGAATACATTGCCTTTACATTGCTCACACCTACAAAAGCACCTGGACTGTAATTACTGCCCCATAAATACTTGTGGTAGAGTAGTCTCCTGTCACAGCTATGCCCAAAGGCTCCCCACATCCTGGATCCTGTCCTCTTACAATATGGCAGGATGTATAAGAGCAGAGTCTGGAGTCAGACTGCCTGGGTTCGAATCCTGGCTCTGCCACATGCTAGCTATGTGACCATGAGCAAATACATAACCTCTCTGTACTTCAGTTTCCCTATGCATAAAATGTGGATGGTAATAATAACTACCTCATAACATTGCTGCATGGGTAAAATGAGATGATACCTGTATACAGCACTTCGATTGGCACATAGGAAAGATGAACAAGTGTTAGCTGTTACCGCTGTGACAACTACGTGAGAATCACCACCGCCACTATTGCTGTGATGTGTAGATGGGCTGCCTCATGGGCACAGACACTTCTTCCCAGCCAGTCTTCCTCCCTAACTCTCCCTGCTGAGTTCTCAGCTGGCCCCTACCTGAGGCTATACAGGTTCTCTTTCATTCTAATGCTGTCATGATTAAGTGTTCTCTTCATGAAACCTACACCATCATTGTTCTCTTCTGCCCTTCTTATTTTAAATCATGAGCACCAGAAATTTCTTCCTCACCTTTTTGCTGGCAAGATGGAATATCACCATGAACTTGGTTTAAGAAGAAAAGACTTCATAGCAGCGCTGACTTGCTGGCCCTGACGTGCATCTGTCTTCAGCCGCCTGTATCTTCCAGGCTGCTCCTGCAATGCCACTATGATGTTGGCCTCCAGCACTTTCCCTGAGCTGCCCTGAGTGGACAGTCAGTGTTGGGGCTTCAGCCACTGCTTTCTAGTCACCTTTACTGGACATAAAGGGGGACTCACTGAGGTGAACCTATAGAACTTTTATTTAAAGTCTTGGAAATCTTAAATACCACTGGTCTTTGCATGTTGTGATGGTTACTTTTATGTCTCAACTTGGTTAGCTTATGCCACCCCGTTATTTAATCAAATACAAATCTATGTGTCTGTGATATTCTTTTACAAGTATGTTTAGTGCCTGCAGTCAACTGGTATAAAGTAGATTACCTCAATAATACAGGTGGGCTTCATCCAGTCAAGTGAAGAAGGATTTAAGAGAGAAAAATGAGGTTTCCCAGGGAAGAAGACATTCTGCTTCAAGACTGAAACATTACCTCCTGCCTGAGTTTCCAGGCTATGACCTGCCCTACATATTTCAGTCTTGCCAGCCCCCACCATCATGTGAGCAATTTCTTAACAAAGTCTCTTAAAACTCTCTCTCTCTCTCTCCTCCCCTCCTTCCTCTCTCCCTCCCTCCTCTCTCCAGAGAACCCTAATGAATAGTGATAGTCTCTAACCTCTTAGTTACACTAAGATGTCTCAGGCATCTGGACACCAGGAGAAAGTTGAGGTGGGCTCTTGATTATCAAATAACAGGAAGAGAAAAGAAGAAATGAGAAAGGAGGCAAGAAAGGAAGGAGGGAGAGAAGGAAATAGGATACAAAGGAGAGAGGGAGGGAGAAAATAAAGTCATTTTACATATTTCTTATCCTAACATCCTGCAGATAATTTTTCAGAGACAAATTCCGTCCCTCTTTGAATTATACACACACAGGCATATACATTTAACTATTTGGCCAGTCTGTAAGACCTGTCATGGCCTCTGCATCGGGCAGTTGGCAGGCTATGGCCTAGAGAACATGATCCCCATTACAGTGTGAAGACTCAGAACTACCCATCCGATTTCTCTTCTCACAAATGGGGAAACCGAGGCCCAAACTGAGACCCAGAAACAGAACGTAACTGGGCTAACATCACCCAGGAAGAGAGGGGAAAACTCAGTTAAGACCCTGGTGTCCTCTTTTCTTTTTCCACATGATGCAGAGATCCAGGAGAGACTCTTACCCTCAGCCTCCTTTCAGCCACCTCTGATCTTTCTGTTAACCTCATTCCAAGAGTTAGAGAGCAGAGTGTCCCTCAGCCCTCAGAGGGTATCTCAGCTGTCAAACCTGGACAAGGGAAGCCCTAGGCTGAGGTGAGGGCAGGGGAGGTTGAGTGGATACAGCTGCTCATGATTCAGAAATTTACCTCAGCTCAGCTTCTTGCATGCTGCACTAAACCCCAACGTGCATGGACTAAAAATCATCCAGCTACTTTGCAAGAATAGCAGTTTAATAAGATTAGGAGGAGTTGAGAATACTTGTTACACCTGGGCAATGATATGAAAATCTCTACATGGAGTTGAGGATTTGCAGTAGAATTCTGAAATTGGCAAGTGGGGGATATGTGTTTAAGGGACACAAACTCCATTCCTTGCCTTCAGCCAGGTCAAGGCCAAATACCCTTAGAAAAAAAGCCAGTTCTTGTTTGTGTAGGAGATCCTGCTAACACTAGTTACAGAGCCACATTATTGTTTATACTGGGAACCCTCCCTATCGATAAATCTGGTCTATTGAGCCCTGGGCCCAAAAGTATTTAGTATTTCAAACAGTTGTCATAATCTGAATAAATTATATCAGATGAAAGTTCACTAACTTGGGTCAGAAAGAGAACAGTGAGGATTTGTGCACAATCATAACTGAGAATGGCACCAGCTGTGACGTGGCCCACTAGGACATCCCAGGGACTGTGATAGACTCTGGCTTAATTAGGCTCAACAGACCATGTTGCTTGTGGGAAGCAGAAATTTAAGTGGCAATGGAAACACTCAGGCAAGTTGTGTTGGTGTTGGTGTGCTAAGAAACTAATAAAAATGCTCAAATAGACAAAGCATAGTGGGAGGGATTATGGTGAAAGGAGAATGAGATAAGGAGGAAGAGGAGAGATTCCTCAGAAACTTGAATTAAATAAGGGCTTTATATTATATCATAAGAACGGCATAGCTATTAGAGGTCTTTAGACAGGAAATGACATGAATTGCTTTAGATTTTTAAAAGATCACTCTAGCTTCTAGATGGAGAATAGATTGCAGGAAGTGGGGCATGAATTAAAGCAGGGAAATCAGCTGCAAGTGTGTTGCAGTGGTTCAGGTGGAAATGATGTTGGATTTGACTAGGATAATCAAAGTGGAGATGGAAAGATGTGGATGTATGCATGGATAGATGGATGATTCAATGACAGGGCATGCACAGTCTGACCCTTGTCCTTAATTTCTTGATGCTTGAACCCATAGAGACGTTGCCTAGTTAAGATTTTCTGAATCGATGGGGAGTGTGCAAAAAATGATAAGCAATAGACCATTGGTGTATATGAAGAACACATCCCGTGATACCCTCAGTTTCGGATGAAAAGTCTCAGGTACTTCAGAAGAAAGAAGCTGGCCAAGAAAATACAGCCAGGGGAGTCTGGAGGTGGGCGTAGTTTTTATTTATCCCACCTTGCTTCAATTGTAGGGGTCCTTGCTCCACTGCATGTCTTCTGCTATGCTTTTGGACACCCTTTCCCACTAAGGAGAGAAGCCGGGGCTGTATGCTACTGCCATCAATCATGAGGACATTGTGCAAAGAAGCTTATGTGAGTGACCACTGTGCATTCCCCACCAAGGGAACTGCTGCACTGAGGAGAGAATGCACTGAAGGCCCATTCTGGAGCAGTGTGGGACAGGAAGGCAAGAGCTGAGAGCAGGAAGGAGACAAGATTGGTTCGTGTACCTATATGTATATCTGCATCTAGAAACAGAGAAACCAAGGCATTTAGAAAGGAGCTCTAAGTTTGGTCATTTAAGAGTGCTGAGTCCACATCCAGTAATGAAGAGAGACAGAGAGACAGAAAGAGAGTACATGAATGACAGAGTGAGAGCTGCTGCATATAGGCAGAGGAGGTGTGTGAGGATGTGTGTACATGTGTGCATGTGTCTGACTGTATTTGTGTATGAGTGTGCACCAGTCATCATTAGTGAGTGGTTGTGTGTGTTTGTACTAATTTGTGTTTTTATTTGTGTGTGTGTGAGAGAGGAACATTTTGAGAGATATCTCTGAAGATTCTCATTTTACAGGTTCTGTACACTTAAGAGGGGGGGTTGGAAACATTATTTCTGTCATTTTGGAGTTTAGGTCCATATGGCTTGTGGTGGTAAGTGGGAGGAATCAGGAGAAGAGACAGAGAAAGAACAACTGAGTCAAAGAAGACAGAGTTTGAGACATGAAGGCATTGCCCTGCACGGAGGCTGCCCCAGAACCTCTGCCATCCCAGAGTGGTTGTGAACCCCCCATGCTGTGATTATCCTGCCTGTTTTGTGCTGTCAGTTCTCTGTATGACGAGAAATAGCTTAGCAGAAAAATTCATTGTTTTTCACGCTGCTGCAATCAGCTCTTCTCCATTTTGCCTTCTGTCAAACGCAGCCTGAGAGAGGCAAATTGATGCTTGCAGTCCCTCTCTGTTCTGTGGGGAGGAGGCGAGGTCTCCAGGGTACTGGAGAAGGAGGGGTCCAGGGAGAGGAGCACCAGATTCCATTAGATCATGCCCCAGGTCGTCCAAGAGAAAAATGGAGAAAGTAATAACAATAGTTTTCTTGCCCTCACAGGTGACTCTGGAAGGGGAGAGCAAATCTCTACTTTCCAGGAGTTCCCTGAAGGCTGATTTTATAGAAGCAGTGGATGGGGGCAAGGGCATGTTTAGATGAAAATGTTAGCAACTGTTTCAACGAGGCACAGGTAGAGAGTCCTGGCTGAGGAGTGAGGGGAGCTGGCCTGTCAAGCTGTGGATCTGGTCTGTTCTTGGTCAGAATCTTGTTGTGGACTTGAATTTCAATCAATCTAGCATGGCTGGAAAATTGAGCAACCAGTCCTTACGCTTTTCAGTATCACTTACCACAAATTGGGCTTTACTTGAGAAATCCAGGTGTTTGGTGACAACATGAAAAGGAAGAACATGCACTGGGGTCTTACAAAATCCCATTCCCAGAGGAAGCCAAGTGCTCACAACAGACACTTGTGGAAGATTTCGAATGTGTTGGGTGCTGGGCTGGGTGCTGGGCACAGCAGGAGACACTCTCGTGGAGCTTACAGTTAAGTGGGAAAACAGTTCAGAGTTGAACCAGTGAATTAGGTGATGGGGGAAGTGATAAGAGGGGTATAAGAAATACAGCAGTGTATTCTGCAGGTCATGATTCTCTGGGGACATTATTTTGATCAGTTAATGAGGAAAGGCCTCCTGAGGAGGCATTATTTAGAGTCAAATCTGAATGGAGAAGGGAGATGTGGAAGCTTGAAGGTCACTGGAAGAGCACAGATTTATTTCTAAGTGCAACCAGGAGCCACTCAAGCATTTTAGTATGGAAGTGATAGTATCTGGATGCTGTGTAGGAAGATAGATTGAAGGGGGGTTGTCAAGAGCAGAAAGTAAAGGGTCCAGTTAGGAGGCCAGTGCAGCTGTCCCGGGAACAATAATGGTGCCTTGGAGTAGGGTGGCAGTACTGGAGATGATGATACATGGTTGTCTCTATACCACCACAATGGCTAAGATGAAAAGGACTAATGATTCCAAAAGATGGCAAAGAAGTGGAAAACTAAGACTCTCACTTACTGCTGGTAGGAGCAGGAACTGGCATAAGTAGTTTTAAAATTGCTTGTATCTTCTGAACCTCAATATGCATCCACCCTACAACTCAGGAAGATGACTCCTGGGAATGTGCCCAACCAAAATGAATGTTCATGCTCACCAAAGACACATGAATGGCTTTATAACGAATGGGCTTATTCATAGAAGCCCCAAACTGGAAAACCAAATGTCCATCTGCAGGAAAGTAGGTAAGTGAATAAACTCCTGAACTAACAGCATGCACAAAACTCACATAAGTCATTGTTGAGCAAAAGAACTCAGATGCAAAGAGTAGGTACTGCATGAGTCCATTCATGGATGGGTCAAGAACACCTGATAGAGGTCAGCACAGTGGTTCCTTTTAGGAAGACATTTACCAGAATGGAACACAGAGCAGCCTTCTGGGATGCTGGGAATGTAGACATCTTGGGAGTGACAATGCAGATGCATTTGTGTGTAAAAATGAATGGAGCTTAATGTTTCAGATTTTTATACAATTCTAAGTATAGATTATACCTAAATGATAAAGTTGACAGAAGTGGTTTAGTGAAGATGTGTTTTAGAGGTTGGTCTAAAGATCCAGTAGAGCCTGTGAATAGACTTGATGTGGAATAAGAAGGAAAGAGATGAGTCAAGTATTACTCTTGGGTTTCTGGCTTCAGCAATTGGGTGACTGGTGTCTCAAATTGGAGTGCTTGATATGCAGGGGTCAAGTCATGTTACCAAGGATCTTGGCCATCACTTGTCATGTACAGATAAATGGTGGACACTGAGGTATAGGGTGAAGGAAACATTCAGGTCTCTCAGCAGGTAGGCAAGCACAGAAATAAGAATGCCAGGCCCTTGGGGAGCATAATCTTAGCCACTAGTCTGACCTTCAGAGGACAGAGCCACAATCCCTAATGTGGCATAGCCTCCATCTTACAAAAGCCCTGGGGAGAAACCGGTCCCTGGGAACAAGAAGTAGACAAGTTCTGTCCTGTGGAACAGGGCATGAGATGAGATGAGATACAAAGAAAGCTTGTTGTGATTGAGCTGCACACTTACAAATCCCATGTCTGTCACCTAGGAACACAGGGAGACCCTATTTCCCAGTCTCCCTTGCTATTAAGCTGAAGGCATGTGCTGGTTCTGGTCAGTGGGCCATAGGTGAGTGATGTGTATACCATTTCCAAGCATGGCCTTAAATCTCTCAAAAGATCCTTCCTTAGTTCACTCTCTTTACTCAGAGCACAAAGATCAGGGGAGGACTGCAAAACTCTAAGAGAAAGGCAGTGCCTCAAAATGAGAGAAAGCTGGATTGCTAAATTGCGAGCTGGAAGATCTCTGGTTCAATAGATGATTGAATTGTGACATGAGTAAGAAATACACTATTGTGCAGAACCTGGGAGATTGAGGGTTGTTTCAGCAAATGGAGTAAATCATCCTGACCAATACACTTGTTTTCAGGTGGGAGGGTAAGGCTGCTAGAAAATATGAGCTAGGGCTCTAAGGTCAGATTAGCTCTGAGGAACCTGGGTACAGTCAGCCAATGGGGTGGATACAGATGAAACTGTGTCTATGTGATGAAAATGCCAAGAAATGACAATGTAAAACTTCTGTTTGGGAGAGGAGTTAGGGAGCTAGGCTGTGGTTGTCCGTGGACATTAGAGGACACAGCTATAGGGATGTTGCAACTAGGAGATGTAGAGAAATTCATTGATTCATCCATCTGTCCATCCATCCATCCATCCATCCATCCATCCATCCATCCATCCATCCACCCATCCATCCATCCATCCAGCTGTGCACCAGGCCATGCAATACTTACAGTATCTGCTATGTGCTGAACATTTTAGATGCAGAGGACAAATAAACAGCCATGGCTCCTACCTTCTGATTTAGTAAGATGAGGAGGGTAGCTACCATCCTTATCTTGCAGAGAGTTAATCTCAGGTCAACTCTTCATAGAGAGGAATAGATACTTTTCTGCATCCTTTACCCTGAAAATCCACATTAGAGACTCTATTTCTTAAATTATTTTTATTTTTATTCTATTATACTTGTCCTAAATTTTCCTCCTTTTCCCTCCTCCACCCAGCCCTACCCCTGCTCCCACAGTCAATCCCCACACCAGTGTCCATGTCCATGGGTCATTCATACATATTCTTTGACCACTACCTTCCCCTTCTTTCCATCATTAACCCATCACCCCTCCGCTCTGACAGCAGTCAATCTTTTCCTGGTTTCCATGCCTCTGGTTCTATTTTGCTCATTAGTTTATTTTGTTCATTATGTTCCTGTTATAGATGAAATCACATGGCATTTAACTGACTGGCTTATTTCACTTAGCATAATAGTCTCCAGTTCCATCCATGCTGTCACAAAAGGTAGGAGCTCCATCTTTCTTTCTGCTGCATAGTATTCCATTGTGTAAATGTACCACAGTTTTTTGATCCACCCATATACTGATGGGCACTTAGGCTGTTTCCAGTACTTGGCTATTGTAAATAACACTGTAATAAACATAGGAGTGCATAAATTCTTTTTTTTAAACAGAATTGTTTATTTATACAGTGAATTTACAGATGCTATGCTTTTTTTAAATTACTTTATTGTTGTTCAATTACAGTTTGAATTTCCCCCCCCCCACCCCAGCCAATCCCACCCCCCTCCCCCACTCCCACCCTC
>VMDR010012193.1:0-26996 GCA_007922815.1 Macrotus californicus | reverse complement strand
CTACAAAGGAGTGCCCATCAGACTGTCAGCTGATTTCTCAAAAGAAACCTTACAGGCAAGAAGGGGCTGGCAAGAAGTATTCCAAGTCATGAAAGGCAAGGACCTACATCCAAGATTACTCTATCCAACAAAGCTATCATTTAGAATGGAAGGGCAGATAAAGTGCTTCCCAGATAAGGTCAAGTTCAAGGAGTTCATCATCACCAAGCCCTTATTATATGAAATGTTAAAGAGACTTATCTAAGAAAAAGAAGATAAAAAATAGGAACAGTAAAATAACAACAAACTCACAGTTATTAACAACTGAACCTAAAACAAAAACAAAAACTAAGCAAACAACTAGAACAGGAACAGAATCACAGAAATAGAGATCATATGGAGGGTTATCATCAGGGGAGTGGGTGGGGAGAAAGGGGGAAAAGGTACAGGGAATAGGAAGCATAAATGGTAGGTAGAAGATAGAGGGAGGTTAAGAATAGTATAGGAAATGTAGAAGCCAAAGAACTTACATATATGACCCATGGACATAACTAAAGAGGGGGAATGTGGGTAGGAGGGGGTGTGCAGGACAGAGGGGAATAAAGGGGAGAAATGGGACAACTGTAATAGCATCAATAAAATATATTTTTAAAAAAGAAAGAAAATAAATAAATAAATAAATAAATAAAATGCAAATTTGGTTCTTGTAAATTCCAGGGCTCCTCCTCCAGTAGTACCTCATTTAGCTTAATTGGCACCTTACTCTATACTTTTTCTAGTTTAAATTCTGTGTTATTTTCCTTTCTTTTCTTTAGGAGAAAAAGTGACACAGAATGACCTATATGAGCAGAACATGCTCTCTCACCATACATCCCAACTGACAAAATTAAAAACTATAACCAACTCATAGCAGAGACATAGAGATCAATTGAACTGAATAGAGAGTTCAAGGGAAAACAAACCAACCTACTTATGAGTGATTGATTTTTGACAAAGATGCCAAAGCAATTTCCAAAGGGAGGGATAGTCCTCTTTTCAACAAATGCACTAGGATATCTGGGTAGTCACATACAAAAGATGAGCTTCGATTCTTATCCCAAGAATACACAGAAATTAATTCAAAGTGGATTAGATTTAGCAATAAACTGATACATTTAATGTCAATGAATTTTAGATAAGTCAAGATAATTCAATGGAGAAAGAATAGTTTTTTTTTAACAAATGGTTAAAGACAACGAAACATGCACATGCAAAACAGTGAAATTGGACTCCTACCTCGTACAACATGTAAAAGTTAACTCACAGTGGATTGAGTGTCTAAATGCAATAGTTTTAGCTCTAAATGTAATGGTAAAGCCTCTAGAAGAAATCCTATGTGTGAATCTTTGTGGGCTTGGATTTGGCCCTGGCTCCTTCGATATGACACTTACAAATAGATAAACTAGACTTTGTCAGAGTTAAAACCGTGCTTCAAATGTCACTATCAAAACATTAAGATAACCCATCGAATGGGAGGAAATACTTCCAAATAATATATCTAATAAGGATCTAATTTATAGGGTATATAAAGAATCCTTACAATTCAATAATAAAGTGACAAATAACCTATTTTTTTAAATGGGCAAAGGATTTGAATAGACACTTCTCCAAAAGAGATATAGGAGAAAGTACTTCAAAATAATATATATGATAAGGATCTATTATACAGAATATGTAAACAATCTTTACCACTCAATAATAAAAAGACACATAATCCATTTTTTGTATTATGTTAGCTGGTCTATTTTTTTATTTATTCCTCTTAGATTTGAATAGACGTTTCTCCAAAGAAGATATGCAAATGGTCAATAAGCACATGACAAGATGCTCAACATCATCAGTCATTATGGAAATGCAAGTCAAAATTACAATTTGATTCTACTTCACACTCAAAAGGATAGTTTTTTTTTTTAAGGACAGTAATAAGTGTTGGTGAGGAAATATAGAAATTGGAATACTCAGACACCGCTAGTTGAAATGTAAAATGATGCAACCACTTTAGAAAATAGCTTGGCATTTCCTAAAATGTTAAAAACAGAGTTGCCCTATGACTCAGCAATCTTACACAAAAGTGTATACACAGGAGAGTTGAAAATATATATTTACACAAAAACTTACACATGAATATTCATAGCTGCATTATTTATTTTTAAGTACATTTGATTGATTATGCTATTACAGTTCTCCCAATTTTTTTCTTTCCTTGAGCCCCCTCCTTCCTTCCCCCGCCCCCCACTCTCCAGCATCACTCCCCTCTTAGTTACTATCCATGGGTCAAACATATAAGTTCTTCGGCTTCTCCATTTCCCATATACTATTCTTAACCTCCCCCTGTCTATTTTGTAACTACCATTTATGCTTCTTATTCCCCACACCTTCTCCATTTTCCCCCTTCCTCTCCCTGCTGAAAACCCTCCATGTGATCTCCATTTCTGTGATTCTGTTTCTGTTCTAGTTGTTTGCTTAGTTCACTTTGTTTTTGTTTTTTTAGGTTCGGTTGTTGATAGTTGTGAGTTTGTTGTCACTTTACTGTTTGTATTTTTAATCTTCTTTTTCTTAGATAAGTCTCTTTAACATTTCATATAATAAGGGCTTGGTGATGAACTCCTTTAACTTGACCTTGTCTGGGAGGCACTTTATCTGCCTTTCCATTCTAAATGATAGCTTTGCTGGATACGGTAATCTTGGATGTAGGTCCTTGCCTTTCATGACTTGGAATACTTCTTTCCAGCCCCTTCTCGTCTGCAAGGTTTCTTTTGAGAAATCAGCTGATAGTCATACGGGCACTCCTTTGTAGTTAACTGTCTCCTTTTCTCTTGTTGCTTTTAAGATTCTCTCCTTATCTTTCATCTTGGATAATGTAATTAGGATGTGCCTTGGTGTGTGCTTCCTTGGATCCAACTTCTTTGAGACTCTCTAAGCTTCCTGAAATTCCTGGAAGTCTATTTCCTTTGCCAGATTGGGGAAGTTCATTATGTTTTCAAGTAGGTTTTCAATTTCTTGCTCTTCCTCTTCTCCTTCTGGCACCCCTATGATTTGGATGTTGGAGCGTTTAAAGTTATCCAAAAGGTTTCTAAGCCTCTTCTCATTTTTTTTGAATTCTTGTTTCTTCATTGTGTTGTGGTTGAATGTTTATTTCTTCCTTCTGCTCCAAACCGTTGATTTGAGTCCCAGTTTCCTTTCTGTCACAGTTGGTTCCCTGTACATTTTCCTTTAATTCACTTTTCATAGCCTTCATTTTTTCCTGTATTTTGTGACCATACTCAACCAATTCTGTGAGCATCCTGATTATCCGTGTTTTTTACTGTGCATCTGATAGGTTGGCTATCTCTTCACCACTTAGTTGTATTTTTTCTGGAGCTTTGAACTATTCTTTCATTTGGGTCATATTTTTTTCTCTCCACACACCTGTTACTCCGTAATAAGGGGTGGAGCCATGGGTATTCACCAGGGCGGGGCACATGCCCCCACAGCTGTGTTTGACTCTGTATGTGGGGGAGGGGTCCAAGAGGGAACAATGCCACTTGTTTGACTCTTGGCTGGCTTTCAGTCACTTCTCCCACTACACACAAGCAAATTGGGCCCTTCTGGTTCTGATTTCCAGGTGGATGGGTTTGTGTATGTTCTAGAACCCTGTGGGTCTCTCCAACCATCTGTGAGGCTGGGAGTTTCTCCCACTGCTGCCTCAACCCCCACAGGTGTTTTCAATCAGAGGCTTTGAGGCTTTATTTCCCCAAGCTGGGTTGAGCGGTTTGTCTCACTCCCCAGTTTGCCTCCTGATTCATCTGCACGCGCATGTGGGACCACCAAGTCTACCAGCCACTCACTGTCTTCCACTCCAGTCTTCCAGTTGCCGCCTTGCCGTGAGTACACTCCACCTCTCCTACTGGTCTGGGTGGATGTTTCTTCTTTAACTCCTTGGTTGTCGGATTTCCATACAGTTCAATTTTCTGGCAGCTCTGGTTGTTTTTTGTTTTTAAATGTGTTGTTGTCATTCTTTTGGTCCTGTGAGGAGGCACAGTGTGTCTACCTATGCCTCCATCTAGGCTGCAATGGTCATAGCTGCATTATTCATAATACACAGAGTTGAAAAAGTCCAGATGTCTGTCAACTGATGAATTATTAAACAAAATGTGGTATATCCGTAAAAAGAAATAAAGTACCGATATCTTCTACAACAAGGATGACCTTGAAAACATTCAAAGTGAAAGCCAGGCCCAAGAGACCCCATATGGCATGACTATATTGACCTGAAATGCCCAGCAGAGGAAAACCACTTCAAGAGACTGGAGGTAAAGCCACGTTTGCCTGCAGCTTGTGAGAGAACAGTGGTTAGGATGTAGCTAAGCTGTGTCACATGGATCCTTCTGCCTGGGTCTCAGAAAACCTCCCCCCTAAGAGCTCATACTATATGAACTCATTAAATGCTCTGTTGCTTCTTTTATTTAATCCTCACAAAAACACCACCAAGTAGGCATTCTTTTATCATTTCCATTTTTTCAGAAGAGAAAATGTAAGGTGATTTACCAAAACCACTCAGTAAGTAGCATGTCTGAGATCCCAATACAAGGCGGTTTGATTTCAGGACCACCCTCCTGTCCTTTCTGAGATGAGACAGTTTCAGGGATTTTCCGTAAACCGTGCTTTAAATCTATCAGGCAAAACATAGTCTGTGGCTTAAATAATTATAATATGATGTACTCATCAAGCATTTCCTTGAGGAAATCTCATTACAAGGGAATTGAACAGCCCTCTAAATCATTCAAAGACAATCATAAAAGTTATTTTGTACAGATGAAACACTGCGTATAAATGAGTCATCATCTTAGCAGAAAGCAAGTTGGGCCGGAAAGGCAAGTGTTCAGATTTATTCTTTCCATTCTGACCCACTCGTAATCTTGCCGTCCTTCACATTGTCTGTCTCAGACTGACTCCCCTGTCCTCATGTGGTCTTTACTTCTCTGGCTGTGTTCTCAGCAGCACCCACCCAGTCTAAGCTCAGACTACTTCCATGCTGCCTGCCCCAGGCCCAAGCACCCAACCACAGGCCACTGGACTCAAAGAATTCATCTGAGAGGATGGAAGAAGGCCACTTAGCGTCTTTAATTCATCTGCAACATAGGGATAGTAATCACCTTCTCTAATGTAACAATTTCTTTGACACCCTTTGAAAGCTTTAAAGCACTGTAACAAATAACTCATGATTATTAATGTGTAATGAATTCTGTGAATTTAATTTGATTTTTCTCCAGACTTCTATTATACACAAATTTCCCTTTTAAATGAAGCTTAAATCTGGTCACCATCCATAGCTACTAAACATCAATTTTACAAAATCTGACCTGGCCAAAAAGGTGGTCATCATAATTCAATAAAACAATGATTGATGGCATTGGAAGAAGTCCGCATCAGCTCTTCCACCAAAGCTTTTGTGCTCACCTAGGAACATGACCATGTTGCCTGCACGTGAGTCCCTGTCAACTGGGCATCAGCTTTTCTTTAAAACAACTGGCAAGTCATTACTATTCCAATATCCAAGGGAAAACTAAATGGCCCTTAAATCTTAAAGCCACAGGTCACCTTTTTGTCAGTGTTCATGGTCTTTCCAGAACGTACCCCTGGTTTTAGTGGTTGTATTTTTCTCGGCTTTTATTAGTAAGACAAAGATGATTTTATTTGGGCTCTGTTGCTGGCAGGGGAGGGCAGGGAATGGCGTCTGTGTGCCATATCTGGAGAATTTCAAACCTCATTCACTTCTTTTTCCCAAAAGATCAGTCCGTCCGCCTGCGCCTCCTTAACCCCCTTTCTGCGGAGTCCCTCTGTGAGCACACAAGTGTCGGAGCCCGGGTGTGCTGCCCTGCTGCAGATTACTTAGCGCACATGGCAGAGCTGGCGTGTGTATTTTTCTTGTCCACGGGTCATTTCATTGCCACATACCTAAACAGCTGGAAAGAGCTGACACTCAGTGTTGGTAATCCACGCTACGTGATGTTTGCATTTGTGTCTTTTTAGCCATCCGAAGGCTAGTTTGGGGGTGAATGTCAATTTTATAAACTTCTCTTTACCCAAATGTAACTTGATTTATCTGCTGTTTAGTATACTTAGCTTATCTTTACTTTTCCATCATTCATTACAAAGAAATATTCTCATTAAAATAAATACGGATTACCATGCAGTTTTCAGCTGAACCATTCTAAGAAACTAGCAGTATGGTGACAGATCGGAGGGCAAAGATACATAGAAGGAAAAAGTTCATCTCCATTAGGCAAATATCTGTTTTCTCCATACACTGTGTCCGTCTCCATCCAGAGCGGCAGGTAGAGCCGTCGACCTCTCTCACAAGTTTCAGAGCGAAGACAAAAGCACACTGAATGAAATTTTGAGCCAGATGTTAAGAGGAAGGTTATTGATGAAAAGCAGAGAAAGTCAGGGAGGAAAAAATCCTTTTTTTCTAAGTCTTTCTATGGAATGAGTCCTTTCTGCAGATGTAATCACCACCCAGGTTCAATTTGTTTGTTGTTGCCTTTGGTTTGACTTCTGTCCTTAGATCAGGTGGTGTTCAGAATGCGAAGTGATGGCAGAGCGTCAGGAAAACTGTGCATGTTGTCACCTCGGTCGCTCTCTGAGTCTCTCAACACAGCCCACACAGAGCCCTCTGACCAAGCGAGGGCCAGTTCAATCAAAGCATTTGACTTATTTTTCACTAAGTCAGAGAGCTTATGGTTCTTTCTTTTCTTGAAAAATATCTGCCTCACTTGCTTATTTAAGCAAATGGATTACACAGCCTATAGTACTACTCAGCCTCTGAACGTGTGGGAGGGAGCTGTAGTAGGGCGAGGTGTGAGGGGACACTCCCCGGCCCCCACCCCGGGGGAGAGCCGCTATGGGCGTGGGGCCCTCGCTCTCCCTGGTCTTGTTCCAGCTCTAGTTTCTGGGAGGCAGGCATTCTCAAGGCCCTTATTTGGCTAATATAGCCCTGTTATTAGCAGGGGGCAAGCACTTCCACTTGCACACGCATCTAGTTCTTTCAGTTAAAACATCTCCTGTTTGAAGTTTCAAACCAACCTGAAACGCACATTTTCTTCAGCAACTTGTCTTTGACTGTTCGGCTTGCAACATTATTCTGCACCAAATTTGGAAAGCATCCTGGAAAGTTTATTCGCAAGCCAAGCAATCAAAGCTGTGCCTTTTTAGTTTAGGGTGGGTGGGTTTTTTTATTGTTTTTATTTTTTTGTGTCTGCCACAATTCCCTCATAAAAAGAATTTCAAACACAGCTGTCTCCCATAGTGAAATGGCCTGTTTGCCCACATACATGTACAGGTAATTACCAGGGTTAAGCGGTAATGTTACTTAAGTAATTGTTTTTATATTGTATAATTATATAATTGTGACTATATGTGGCATATTAGTCTAGAGGTTTCCAAAAGCACCTGGCTTTTTTGTAGAGATAGGTAAATTCAGGCATGACTCACTGGAGTCATTCAAATTCATGTGAAATAGACTCTCAAAGAACTTCTATTTTCTCTTTTCTTTCACTTCTCTTTTAAATGTTCCTATGATGCAGAATATCTGCAAAATGTACCATTCATTCAAAAAAAAAAAAGATTCGAGATCTTTGTTTTCATTGATGCAAACATGCAAATGAGAAGAAATATATGTGATTTGAAAAGAGCTTCTAGCAAGAAGACTTTTCCTTTTTATTTTTCATGCTGTAGACTTGAAACTTTGGACAACA
This sequence comes from Macrotus californicus, assembly GCA_007922815.1. Lineage (NCBI taxonomy): Eukaryota > Metazoa > Chordata > Mammalia > Chiroptera > Phyllostomidae > Macrotus > Macrotus californicus. Next base: position 19,242 of record VMDR010012193.1, on the reverse strand, counting down.
CTGGTGAGGTTAGAATAGACAATGGGAATAGAAATGGTAACAGTAGCAATCATAAGGTGCTGAAGCTAAAGTGCCCTTCCCCGGTTTTTTACCTCCCTGGTCTTAACCACAGAGGTGATTATCACTTCCATTCTTAAAGAGTTTCTACCCTAAAAATGCTGCTGTCATCATGGGTGTTTTTCCACTAAATCTAAGTTTCTTCTCCTGTTAGATCAGGCAAATAAGATTCCCTGCAAGTCATTTAGGGAAACAGAGACTTTTACTAACATCTAAGTCCCCTTGAGACACGGATGTGAAGCATTTGGAAAACATGGATTGATTTGAAAAATGGTTGCCATGCATTCTTTAGCCATTTATTCCTATACGATATAGATATTTATTTATGTATTTTCAGAGAAAACATATAAATATGTTTTTGGTCTTTGGAAGTTTCTCAGGAATGTGCTTAACATAGCATCTCATGCCCGTGTTTCAGTTATTTTTATCAATGCAAAGCATTAATTTTTACACAATAAACATTTCCAGTTTTAATACATGTTTCATAAAACACAAATTTCTAATCATTGCACCACCTCGGATTCTCTCAGTCCCTGTAGTGCGATTTGCGTAATCTTTGGGCTCATTTCCCCTCATTTCTTCTAGCATATTTCTATTGTATCAGCTTGAATGAGGAAAAAACTCACTCTTGCAAAACAGAAATTTCGAGATCCAGAAAGTGGATTAATGAGGCCATTGATTTCTCTTTCCCTCGGAAGCTGGTTTCACATCTGTTTTGACTATTGAAAAATTTAATAATCACAGTTTAAGTATAGCCTAGGGATGAAGGTCTGTGTTTAAATCCTAGCCCTAACACTTACCAGCCTTGAGCAAAACACTTGACGTCTCTTGCCTTCCATTTCCTCCCCAGCATATCAGGGCCGCGCTCATCCGACCTCACAGATGTGCTGGGAGGAATACAGGAATCAAAGGGTGGAAAGTGCTGTGCCTTTAAACACACTTTTGACTACATGTTAGCTTTAAAGTAACGACATTTTAACATGGTTAATACTTTCCCTAATTAATTCTTGAAGCATATTTAAAATGAAGGTCATGTATGGTATGCCAAGGCACCAACCAAAAAATGCCTGCTTGTGTGGCTGTCCCCTTCTCCCAGTCTTTTCCCATCAAGCAAAGTGTGTCCTCGTTTGCTCATGCATTTATCACCCCAGGTCTGTGCGCCTCCCTGGGTTCTGTCCCCTGTCTTTCAGCAAATCTGTTTTACCCTTTTTGCAAATGCTGTTCACTTCTCACCTGCTCCGTGAAGTCTGTCCAATGGATAAGAAACTAATTCTGCCTATTTATCGTTGAAGTCCATTGGACCGCTGCCGTTTGGCCATGTTACATGTGTTTTATGTTCTGTGTGTGCATGTATGATATGTGCTGTGCAGAATCTTCTGTCTAGCTCCTTTTTTAATCCAGGAGAGTGACGTCCCAGGGTGGATGGACCATGTGCAGAAGTGCCATTCTGCAGGTCAACCCAGATCTAACATGGCTCGCTAATGGCCAGAGTAGCCTGAGACAGGGAGAGGGCAGCAAGAGACCCTTTTTAAACTTTAAAAACACTCATTTACATATCCCTTCATGCTTCTTTATCACAGGTCTAAAATAGAGAGCCATGCTTAAAGGACAACAATAAATATTTCTTAATTACACGGCCCTGTCTACACATAGTTTTACATGGGAAGTTTCTTTCACTCACAGGAAGTGGAGAGACCATTCCAGGTACTGGGGGGACCCGAAGGGAAAGCTGAACAGGGGGTGACTAGGTAGGAGTCCTCGGAAGCCTGTGCAGCAGGACCTGTGTCTCCTGAGGCACCACTACTGTGCTCAGCCGCCCTCGGTGGTGTGCTGCCCCATCTCAGTGCTGACAGGCTCAGAACTTCCCAAACCCCATCCATCTGGGCTCCCCTGCCGCAGGTTTTGCCATATCAGATCATCACCTGTTCTATCAGGCACTTAATTTTTTTTTAAATATCAGTTCATTTTTTTTCTTTACCTAACAAAATTATTTCAAAAGGAAACTCTGTTTTTACCATAAATCAAAAAAGGCAAATACATTGACCTTACAATGGAGGGGAAAATTAATGCAAGGACATCCTCAGCCCGTGGCTCATTTCTACCCTCATCTTGACAGAGGAGAAGGAATCTGCAGTGGTCCCTCTTCTTTCTGTTGGCCTCCTTTCCTGCCAACAGCAGGTCCCAACTTGGGCTGCACTGGGGAATCACCTGGGTGATTAATCCCCTCCAGAGATACACGGTTCCGTAGTGAGCCTTGGGCATCAGCATTCCAAAAGTCCCTGGGTGTTTCGGGTGTGTAGCCAAGGCCGAGTACTGGTCTGAGAGATATCTCTCTCCCACTGCCTCTACTTTGGGTGACCTTTGGAGACATGAGTCTCTGTAGATCATAACTAGAAGGCAGACCACAGGTGCCCTTCCCTGGAGTATACCACCAGGGGCAACTGATTACGCATCAAAGAGTGTTTGTGCCGCCGTTGTAGAAATGCTGTCATGGTTTAGGCTCTCCATATATTCATCTTACTGTTTTTATTCTGCTTGGTTTTTAGCCTCATAGCTTGCCTCTTCTTAGCTTCTGCCTCTTATGAATTTCAAAAACCAACCCAGTTCTAGTTTCTCATGAATTTTTCCTACGCACCTGGCACATCAGCAGCCTTGGCCCAGGGAGCTCATTGGCTCTGTGTTCTGTCAGGCAAAACGCAGAGGGAGAGAGTTGATCGGTGCGGGTCCTCTTTGCAGAGCAGCCTGCACCCCTGTTGGGGTTGCCACTGCCATGCTGGGGTCAGGGCGCTGCGCTGACACACCCAGGAGAGGCTGCAAAGAGGTCATCTGCCATGGGACAGTGGTGCCTTGGCAATGAGGCCTAGAGGTCCTTTAAAAGGATGTCATCCTCCCTTGGGCATTGATTGATTGGAACTGGGAAGTATTTTCCACACCTAACTCATCATCAGCATCACTATAGGACCTCGAGGGATATGGTTCTTTCCACCCAAGTTCTAAATCAAGAAGTCTAGGGGAAGACGGGACTTTTGAGATTTGTATTTTCTAATGGCTGCCCAGGAAAACGGAATAGCCACTTTGGTTTGGGAACCACTGGGTTAGGTGATCTCTGACCTTTTCTACTCTAAACATGTATAGCTCTGCAATAACCTGTACAACAGAGACACTAACCTCTTCCTGAAAGCGGTGAGCACAGCTCCTATTGAAATTTGTGGAACGCTATTTCCAGGAACTGTTCATTGGTGCTTGGATAATGAAGGATAACAAAGGGAAATGCTGAATATTAAGTCCTCCTTTGGTTATTAACAATGTGTTGGAAGATGAGAGACTCTGAGCAGGCCGGTTGTAAAAAGAAACTCGTTTCTTACCATTGAACTAACTAACTTGCAAACGAGAAAACTTGGTCTCAAAAAGGCTATTAATACTCCTTCACATGCTTTTCCCTTAATAGGGTTTGGAGGCTCTAAGTCTGCACAATGTTCTGTGTATAGTGAATTCTTAATAAATGCTACTGATTGACAAATGACCAGATGAAAAGCAAAGGCTGAAACTCAGATTCATCAATTTTGTTAATTGTTAGCAGCCTGGGTAAAAGTTTTGATAAAGAGGTCAGAACTAATGGTTTCAATGAGGTTTTAGTATTAACCAAGGTTTCATTCATCTTAGCTGCCAGTGTATTTGATTAATCTACATTAGTATCCCCTCCTTCCCGAAGCATTTTAATTTTGCTTCTACACCATCTGGTTGTGGAATAAGAACAGAACTTACCAATATGGACTGTAAGCCATTCATTATCCTTTTAAACCTTAGTTGCATTTCAGAGTACAGTAAAATTAATATCCAGTAATTAAAAATACTGCCGACCCAGTTCCCCTTAAATAAATGGTACCCGATACACATTTGTTAAAAGACTCATGGATAATTCTTGCATCTTTGCCTTCTGGATTTTCTTTCTTCAGTCATACCTAGAGCAGAAACTGCAAACAACAAGGTGAATTTGCATTATTGATATAGGGAGAAGGCACCGGTGTTTGCCAGAAGTTGATCTTTGTCTCGGGTGGATTAATCACAGCTGAGGTCAAGAAGAGTAAATCTATGTTCCAGAATGTCCCGGTTACAGTTCAAGACTAAAAGAAAACACAGGAGGTTAGAGGCTAGAAAGAGGAAGGAAGAGAAAGACTCCCCCAAAGAAAATACAGATGTTCTAAAAGTCTCATTATTGTTATAATTTGGCTTTGTAAAAAGTCCAGTTGGACTTCCGTGACGTTCAGCAGCATGCTCCAAGTGTCAGCCCCTTCATGGGATGGGGGACAGGGAATATCTTTGGGCTAGTCTTATTGAAAGTTATATTTACATATAAAACAGGAATATGTACTTTTTAAAATTAAAAGTAATATATATAGTATGTTATATATGTGTATATAAACATACACAACACATACATACAGAGTCACTATAACACTTGCTTTCTCCTACAGAAAAAATAGCTAAATGTTTTCCTTTGAAACTTTCCATGCTATCACTCTTCAAAATAAACTAGGACTGTGAATAGCTGTATTTTTACAAAAGTCACTGGTTTAGGTAAAAACAAGTTAAATAGCTAGATGCCTGCAAATGCACTTAGAATATGTTTATAATATAGAAGATTCATTTCCAGTGGTATTTCACTAAAGCAGTTGCTTACATTATTGGAAATGGGGAAATTGTTGCCACTTGGGTCAGTCCATTTTCATCTCTGACTGCCCGGGAGCATATGTGCATATTAACCCTTTGAGAGCCTGCCCAAACTCATTGTCCATTGGCTTCAAATGAATGGAGGTGGAAATTTTACTTGTTGTAAAGCTTCTCATCTGAGTGTGTGGACAGCACAGTGATAAGCATCATATAAACACAGAGGGATGGAATTCACGTTACCTTTATCTGTGCCTCCTTTCATACACAGTATGTGTCAGGGACAGACACCAGTGTCTCGTTGCATGACCACCCACAGAACATTACCCAATGTGACATTCTTCAGGGGGAAATAAACAGAAATGTTTTACCACATCAGTCTCTTCCAAGAACACTGATTCAATAAGAGTCCTTAAAAAGTGACCAGATGCCTCTGCAATCCTTCCTGGTCCACTGTTTTGACCGGGGGGCATAATAAACACATCACATCCTAAAACTATTTGAAGTAGAACAATACAGAAGAAAACACAGGCACACATACAAATACACTCATGGGTACATACACATACACATATATATGCATGTCAATTTATCATCTAATCAGTATTTCTATTTCTCCAGCATTTTCTATATATATGCATGTAGCCATTCCTTTTGTTAGTCTCCAAATTTTCCTACTAATTGTACATAATCATAGTAAACACATAGAGTATGGTTCTCTCACCTTTAAAAACATCTTTAAGAAGTCTAGAGGCTCTTCAGATTTCAAAGAATAATAATGATTACAAAAGGAGCCTCAGATTAGGAATATTCAACAATATATAGTAGAAATATTAGAAATCTGAATTTTGTGACCTAATATTTCTCCAAGAATCACAATATATAAAAAATACGTTCATGTGCACTTCATAATAGTTACTTTCTGATATAAAGAGAAGCTGGCATAGATTTTGATACACATTGCTTTTCCAGGGAACTGAGCTGGGGGCTGACACATGAACTGGAACGTCCATGGCAGCAGTGAAAGACGGCCACTGACCTCACTTTATTTTCACATAGATGATATGTTCCTTGTGATCTGAGAAGAAACTACATGACCATTTTTTCCCCCAATGGCATGTACATAATCGGCCAATTAGGAGGGATTAGATAAAGAAAAAGGATAAGAAGTAACAAAGGCAGTTCTGCAAAGAGAGCGAGGCCTGGTGGAAAAAGAGGAATTTGAAGGAGGAATATATGCAGAACCACCACTTACTGAACATAGACTAAGAGCAGACCACGTATTGTGTATGTCTGTGAGTGTGTAGTGTTAAGTGTGAAAGACAATGGCAAAATCATAGTGTGTCATAGTTTCTAGCTTCAGGAGATACTCAAGCATTGCCATTTGCAAGGCTTGGTCAGAGAAGACGGACTATCCAAATACCACTCTGAGTTGAATTAAGTCGGCATGAACTAGGAAGAACCTTGAAAGCCCATTTGGATGAAGAGTTGAAGTGCATTCTCTTGTCCAAATAAGCCTATAACTTGAGCGTGTTGTTTGGTTCATTTTTCGCTTAACTGAGAAGCAAGAGCACATAGGAGCTGGGAAGGCAATCTTTCCTTTTCGCTTGGTGCTATCAGTTGGCCTAAGAGTAATCAATAATCCCATGGAATCTAGTATGCAATTATTTCTAATTCCTCAAAATTAAACAAGTGGGTTTTTTTCATCTTCAAACTAACTACATTGGGGGTAGGCATATGCTAGAAAGAAACTATTTTGGCTCTTGCTTGGCTGAGTTCTCTACATGTAAGTGAAGTAATCTTGAGAAGAACAGGAGGTGCTGATAGAATAATTGTGTTTACTCTCCCCACTTCATGATTTCTCTCTTATAAACATTGTTTTGTGTTATTGGGCTCCGCGTTCCTTTTTCTCATCTGATGTTTTACAAATATTTTTCTAATTGCCTGCGACAGTGTGGTCCAATAAAGTTAAATTGACTTTGGGTTGAACTTGTTTGTCTGATCTCTTGCCAGAGGTTAGAGTCACCCACTTGAGCTGACTTTCACTCTGTGCCTCGGTCTCTGTCTCCCTTTCTTTCATGTTCTTCTGTACTCGTTACCCTTTCTGCCCCTCTATTCAAATGTATGACCCCAGGATTAATTTTCAAGACTTCCATAAACAAATTATTTTAAAAATAAGTTTATCTAAATATCTCTATCTATCTACCCATCCATCCATCTATCTTCTGTCTAAATACTTTAGCCACCTAAATCAACAGATCAGAGTTTCAACCCAAGTCAATGGAGGAGGTACTAAATGCTTAGAAAACAAGAGTGCTTGGAATAACCCATTTGTTTGACGTCTGGAAACACTTTACAAACAACCTCCAGGAAAATAACAAAGCAAATAGTGCTGGTCTACCGCAAGAGAACAGATATGGTGTGTGATCAGTTAGCTGCAACCCACAAATAAACACAGACAGGCAATCTAGCAAGCAAAAAAACAGAAACCACATTATTGTCCATCACAGGCTGAAGAGTTTAGAATAAACTTAAAGCCTCATATGTGTGACTTCTAGGCTCTGAAAAGGAGGTTAAAAGCTTCAAGGACTCTTCCTGGTTTTGTATAGTAAGCTCCCGAGTTTCCCTTTAACCCCAAAGATCAACATTTATTTTAACATCTGCCCACTTTGACCAAAGCCTGAGTCGTGGGAGTGCTCAGTCGTGATGCTTTCCCTGACTGCTCTAGGGGAACAGAGCTCTGTGGCCCTGCAGGCCTTGGCCCTCCCTGTGGTGCAGACCTAGGACTGGTCCATCAGAATGACACCATAAGACGTGAGCCTTTCCCGTGCATCCAACCTATTTTAACATGCGCTTCAAATGAGCATCTCTGGGCTCCAGCTCTGCTCTTACCAAGGTCCATAAACATGCTCTGCTTGTTTGGAAATTCTGAACAACTTGTTTTCCTTTCTTTCTTTAAGTTATACCTACCTATTGGATCTCTCATAACCTTCTTTCTCTTGGCCTCTGAAGACAGATGACTGTCCTTATCTGCATCATATCTAGTTAGAGAGGTAAATTGTCACCCGATTCCTCTTTCACATCCCTACTTGTAAGCTCTTTCTCATCTGAACCTATTTGCAAAGTGAGATTGGCCATAATTTAGGAACAAAAGCAGACTTGTTTTTGTTTCTTCCAGGTCCGAAGCGACAATAGCGAGCTTGTTCTCAGTTTTCACCTTCCCTTTTTAAAACTCCAGTCCCTTTTATTTCTCCCAAGCAGGCTACTTAGTCACACTTCCGTTTCCTTTTCTTCTGGCCTTGGGTAGGACCACATTCATAGGTTAGGTTTATGAACAGTAAATTAATTTTGCATTAGACACTAAACAGAGATGCAAGGGAAGAGAAAACACATTTCGTCTAACATGTTAAGATGAGATGAGGCTTGTAACTGGGGTAGGGAAGAAAATACAAAGTAACTGGCTCATTTGTCTAATTGGCATTAGACGCAAACAGGAGGTTGGTCATTAGCTTTTTCTTCTCTTAATGCTGTTCTCACAGAAAGATGCAAAATAAACACAATCCCTCAGGCTGAGGGACCAATGTCCAGCAACTGTCTGGAGAGGATAAACTCTAGACAAACTACCCTCTGACCTTTCTTATTGGTGTTCTGGTAAGAAACGCCTATCCCCATTCCTCCATCCCCACAATTTCATCATCCCCACAAATTTACGTGAATATATGAGGAGAATTCCACCAGAACCATCACCATGCCTTCGTACCCAAGGAAAGAAGGCATTGACAGTGAACATAGTTCTTGGTCAGTGCCCCTGGTCTCTAGAGAAAGAAATAAAGAATCCAATAGCCTTCAGTCCAATTATGAGGAATTATGAAGCTAGAATACTTCAAATAAAAGGAATATTCTTCAAAATGCTGTTCATAACTTATGCTTATATTTAAAGGACTTGATTACTAAGTAGGTCTCAATAAGGCCCCAGGATGTCCCTACCTCTCATGGTGCGAAGACTGACGCAGAAACAGCAGGACCATATTCCTTTTTGCTCAGGTGCTGGAGCCAATCTGTCCTCACGACTCTTCTTCTCCCATACGTAAGTGTAAAGCGGGGTACAAGTGAACAGGAGCCCTCATCCAGCTAACACCTGGGATGACACCAAAGCACGAGAGAAGCTTTTTGAAAGGGGAAAGAATGGAGGTGCTGGTGGGGTTGTGCATTAAGAGACTGGAAGAATGAAATGTTTGTAGGCTGGTGTTAAACCAGCCCCACGTTCAAGGAGTAAAGAATTAAAGTGTGCCTCTGAACAAGAGGAACTGCAAAAAAATAAATAAGGAGGAATTTTATGTAGGTAGAGAGACTTGACTGGGAGAAGTAGAGAACTTCCTTTCTGACTGTGAATTTGTCGGACTTCCTGGTACAGTGCAAGGGGAAATTCAAATTAGCAACAAGTTTTGTTTCGTATGTTTTCACCCCCTGCTGAGATGTCACTTGCCATGGAGGATCCATGTTTGTGCTCTGTCGCCCAGGATGTCCTGCTGGTGTGAGCAGCAGGGGCTGACAGGCAGGAACAGCAGTAGGTGTTAGAGTCGCCGGAGGAACCTCAGCCCCTCTGCCTATTATCGCTCGAAAGCCCCTATAAACCACTCCAAATAATCACACTAAAAATATTGCTTCTGCTGGAGAATGTATCTTGAAGTGATCTAAACTAACTACCTTCACTGAATTGCCTCTTATTCTGGCTAATGAGTAACACAGACACTTAAGTAAAAGGGATTTAGGAATAAAATTGCTACTTCTGGTTAATTGCAATAGATGCACCAGGAGCCGACTCCTTTAAAACATGATGCACAAAGAAAATATGGGAGAAAGACTTTACAGTATGTGCAGAATGTTCGATTCAATTTCTCTCGAAGATTATTTTTCAATGCCAGCCATCATTATTCTCATTAAAAAGTTGAATACTGTGAATATTTTTCTGTTTCGTGAAAGAGCATTATAGCAAATTGACTAAAATATCTTTTATTAAGTCATTTTTGCTGTTAAATTAGAATAATTTATTTAAAATATCTTAGGCAAAAGATGAAAATTTGAAGTAAGACTTGTTCTCCTTGTAATTGTTTCTGCTTGGTGCTGCATTTTATGTTTTTCTTATACAAACAGCCCCATCCCTTAGATGAAGAATCAGTAAACTATGGTCCATGGGCCAAATCCAATCCAATACCTGTTTTTGTGACCCACCCTGCTCCATGAGCTAAAAATGTTTTTTCCATTTTTAAAATGGTTGAAAAAAAATAAAGAATAATATTTTGTGATATGTGAAAATCACATGAAATTCAAGTTTCAAAGTCCATAAATAAAGTTTTATTGGGACCTGGTCACCTTCATTCATTTACATATTCGCCACCACCACTTTCCTGCTACCAGAGCTGAGGAGCTGCGAAACAGCCTGTATGACCCCCAAACCCTAAAATATTTATTATCTGGCCCTTTGCAGAAAGTTTGCTGACCTTACCTTAGTACAAGTCAACATTTGTGTGCCTGCACAGAACGCCAGGGGCCACTCCAAGACTGTTTGAACGTAAACACAGAGGAGGCCCTGTTCCGCACACCTCGGGAGTCTGGAAGACTGTCGTGCGGTAGATGAGGTACCATGTGAATTGTTTTGGCATCCCTGGCCTCAGTGCGGGCCTCCACGCATCTACAAAGCTGTGTCTGCAACAACAAGGGGTCATTGTTCGGCTCTGCTGTTGCTGTTCATGAATCAGAAGAACAAAAAGGCAAGAGAATAAACAGAATGTCATGTTCATACAAATCTCGATTCGGGTAGGACCGTCTGGCTGGCATCGCCTGTGCGCAGTATCATCAACAGGGCTGCTAGCTAGTGATGGGGAGCCTCCCAGGTCTCCTGTCTTGGGTTGTCAAAGCTTGGAACAGCTTATTTCAGGGCTTACATAAAAAGCTAGATCGACCCAAAATGGTCAAGATCTAGTCTCTGAGGCTTGGCTATTATTAACCAAGTTGTCTTTCAGAATCTTTGAAGTCCTAGGAGATTTCGGAGCAACTGTATCATCCGTTGTAGGGAGGTTACAGAAACAAGCTCAATTCACGTTTTAGAGCAGGGTTTCTCAGCCTCAGCATGACCGACACTTCGGGCCTTTTGTGAGCCCCGAGCTCTGTCGGATGTTTGGCGGCCTCTGCCCACTGGACGCCAGCAGCACTTTCTAGCAGAGACGACCCAAGACATCTGCAGACACTGCCACAGTTTCCCTAGGGGGCACAGTCACCCCCGGTGGAGGGCCTCTACCTCAGGGGATTATGAAAATTTGCTTCCTTCCATAGTGTCTTCACAGCAGCTCTGGGGAACATTGAACCCTGAGAACAGAACTAGATTTTAAAAATCTAAAAAAGACTCAGAATCTGCATTTGAGGGACACAAAATAAATAAAAAGAATACAAATCTGATTATGCATCCAGATTTCCAAAATAGTCAGAGGTTTACTTACAGTGAAGATACAAACAGGATATTTGATGGCTCTTGGGCCTGTTCCGATGTTTCCCGTGCTCTGTGGGCACAAAGGCTGAACCTTCACCCCAGGGGCCTTATCTCCAGCCTCCTTCTTCCACTCAGACGCCCCCCATTGCTGACTGAACGCCCCCTGAGGACTCAGGCAGCTCTCTGCGGGGCTGTGGGGCCCAGAGCTCAGAGTTACCTTTCGATAACACAGCCCTGGCCTCAGCTTAGAAGCCACCCATGGCTCCTCTCAGCCTAGAAAATAAATATTAAAATTAAAATGAGGCACTTGTAGTCTTCTTTGTCATTTACTCCTCAATATCTATTCCATCTCCAATGATCCATATATGTTCCATCTCAATTCTGGCCATAGAGTTCAATTCCTTGGGGAGATTGTTAACCAACCCAAAGCCTCAGCCAGACCAGTTAATCAAATCCCTGTTGTTGGACACCAGCATTTTATCAAAGCCCTCTGGGGGATTCTCGTGTACAGGCAAGACTGAGATGCAGCAATCTGAGCCATATACGGCAATCCCATGTCCTCTTGCCAGTCACTGGGCTAGAGATGGGCACCTGACAGGGGCCGCCGAATGGGACAGGAGAGGTCTGTCTCTGCAGGAACATGATTCCAGGAACATTAACCTCACTTCAAAAAAGTGGTCATGGGGGAAATGACCTGGTTCCCCTGGACGCTGTGAGACCAGGACATGGGGTCCGGAACTGCTACTGCCCTCTTGTTTCCAGCCTGAGGCTGAAGTCAGCCCATGGGAGAGAACAGACACAAGAGACTTCATGATAGGAAGACCTGGTGAATGTGACCAGAGCCTGTCTCTTCACAACTTCTTGTTTCATTCCATGATAAACCGCCTTAAAAAATAGTCTGGTTTCAGGTCTCTCTGACTTGTAACCAAAGCATCCCAGGCCCTGCTCGGTTCTCCCACCCCACCCTCTAAAAGCAGCCCATCCATGGCGCACACAGGCTGATGCTCTGTCGCCCCTCCTGCTGTCGCTGCCCACTGATGACACTCCACGACTTTATTCACATTTTCTCAGTGGAATAGCACCTTTTTTTTCACTTCTAGTATTATAGTAGAACCCTACCTATCAGTTAGAACAGACCAAGTTTCTATATTAAGTCCATTGAAAATAAACGGCCAAAACTACACACAAGTTTAGTTCTCATTCACTTAAGAGTCCTAAGGGTGGTTTTTAACGTCATGAATCAGGAAACTGGACTTCTTCCTGGAAAGATAAAGAAGCAGCTCAGAGAGAGCATATCCAGGGCACGGAAACAGCACGTACAACTTCTCACATTCCACTGAGAAAAAGTACACGTAGTCTTTTGGCCCCAGGGAACAGTGAAGGAAGCTGGGGGTGTGGCCTCGCTGGGTGCTGAGGAAGAAAGGAAACAGGGCTTCCGTGAACAGCTGGTAGTGCCAGCCACACAAGCCCACGTGGCATCTCACCTTCCCCAGGTGGGATCCCTCTGTGGTCCTGTGGGACGCAGCGTTTAGCGGTCGTGGAACTTTGAACGGTTTTTCCACCTGTTGGCGTTCTTCGCTAGCCAGACTGCAAGTTCTTTGAGAGTAGGGACCACCTGTCCAGTCTCCTTGCTTGTCCACAGCACCGAGCTTGGAACCTCACTCTGGAACAACAGATCCCAAACTTTAGGTGCCTCCCCGTGACCCAGACTGCTTGTTACAGGGCAGGATGCTAAGCCCCACCCCAGTGCTTCTCGTTCATTGGGTCTAGAATAGGGTCTAAATATTTGCATTTTTAACAGGTTCCTAGGGGACGTTGGGAGCCATGGACCTAGACTATACCAATCCCGAACTGATTTTACAGTGAACAAACAAGAAGGGGCACATTTCTGAAATTTTAGCAAAAGGGAGCCCAAAAGTTAGGTTTATGCTGCCTTTTTAATCTTCACCAACTACTTTTCTTTTTTCTTCACATCCCTTTCTGTCGCACTTGTTCTTTGTGTGTGTGTGTGTGTGTGTGTGTACTTAGTGAAGCGGAGGTAACATTTTGTCTTGGTTCTTTCATATTTAAAGCAGAGCTGGATGCAAAAATATAGAGGAGAAATTGTGAAATCCATTCTGAAACGTGGTTTGAGTTAAAAGGTGTTAGTTGAATTTGTAACATTCTCACTTTGTCCTTTGGAAAGGAAGATAAAACACTAACAAATTTATGATAAAAAGAATTCTTTTGGATCAGTATTACTTGTCACAGTAGCTGTAAAATTTTCCAGTAAGGAAACAACACGATCTTGGAAATGAAAGAGAATTTGGTTAGCTTTTTAAAATTCATGTTTTCCACGGATATACTCTTTACAGCTTTATTGCACACAACAACATACAGTGGAACCTTGGTTCCCGAGCCTAATCCGTTCCAGAGAACTGTGCGAGCAGCAATTTGTTCGAAAACTGCGTGTCCTTTGTTGCCTGAGAGACGCGCGACTGATCACACAGGTATCAGCATGAAGGGGGCCCGGCAGAGAACCGAGACCTGAACTTTTCGTTGGCCAACCGGGACGTCTGTTCCTCAAATGACTTGGTCAAGAACAAAACTGTTCGAGAACCAAGGTGTCCAAGAACCGAGGTCTGACTGTGTTCTCCTTTGAAAACTAACTGTACCCCTGGGTACCTAATTTGCTCCTGGAAATCATAAAGACATTTTAGTCCGACAGAATATTTTTCATATTCTCACAAATTAACTGCCTTACTTATATTTTTCTGGAAGACACTGAGTAAAACAATAAAAGATTTATGGGGTCAAATGAGTTCCTACGTCACAGGAAATCGTGATAGGAGCCGGTTTATTTGAGCCATTTAAAATTGTACCAAACCCAGGAAGAAGGGGGCACAGCACAGCACTGGTGGAGAGAGACACCAAGGAGACATTTGCTGACCTGACTCCTTCCAGACTGTGTGTGACACTTCACTCCAACCACTGGATGTACCAAGTGTTACGGTTAGCCTAAAGTCTCTACAAAAGGGCCACACACATTAATGTTTCTCTCCCTCTCTTTCTCCCTCCCTCTCTAAAAATAAATAAATAAAATCTTTAAAAAATAAAAATTAAAAAAAATAAATAAACTTCAGAGTGAGGCAGATCTGGATTTGAACTCTCCACCCACGATTTGACCCTGGGCAAGGTCCTTAACCTTCCGTCTCAGAGCAGCTAAAACGAAGAAAGGGCTGTTGAAAGACTTAAATGAGATGATGGAAAAAGAAAGAAACGTTCTTCACAATAATGAGCACTATAAATTAATAATAACAACATTAAAATTGGACCTTAGCAATTCAAAATTTAGAAATTAGTAAAAATTGCCATAATAGAACTTCTAATCGAGAATAGGATTTTGGCTTTCAGTTTGGAGGTGGTCTGGGTGCAACTTTATTCTGTCACCCCGAATCCAGGTTCATTTGGCATGGGCTGCCTCTACCATGCCACCAAAGTTCAGCCCCAGTGACATCAACGTCGTGCACCTGAGGTGCCCAGTGGGGAACTTGGTGTCACATTGGCCCAGGACCCCAAGATCAGCATCCTGGGCTCATCTCCAAAAATGGTTGGTGATGGTATCACCAAAGCAACCAATCATTGGAAGCGTCTGAGGATGACAGTGAACCTGACTATTCAGAACAGACAGGCCCTGATCATCAAAGCCCTCAAAGAACCACCACGAGACAGAAAGAAGCAAAAAATTGGTAGACACAGTGGAAATACCACTTCTGATGAGATCGTCAACATTGCCCAACAGATATGCGACCAATCATTAGCTGGACAACTGTCAGGAACCACAAATAGATCCTGGGGAACTTGTTGCCCAGGCTGTGGGCTGTTGATGGCCATCACCCTCATGACATCCTAGATGCCATCGACTGTGGCTCAGTGAATGCCTGGCTAGTTAAGAACTAAAAAAGAAAATATTTCCATTAAAGATCATTTGACAAGCAATGGAGAAAAAAACATATAGCCACTAACTGACCTTTCCTGTAAAGTGAAGAATGTAAGCCTTCTTTCTACTCTGTTCACCATGGAATCCCCAGTCAGACAGTGCTCAGAACATGTTATATGCTCACTAACTTATGGTTGCAGAATTAACAAATGAATTGCCCAAGCTGAAAGGAACCTCTTGTTTTATAACTAGGTAGTCTCAGCCCGAGTGACAAAGCCCTGACCAACAAGCAGTGCACAAAAGAATTAGAAAGATAATCTAGTCATCGAGGGCTATGGCATTTCTTCAGAGAAACACGTTATAACATTCAGTCTAGTGGATACTTACTTTAGAAGTGGGCAGATGGTCGGTGATGCAGAGCTTCAAACCACTGCTCTAATGGGTATCGTTTATTCGGTAGGTTAAATGGGAATGAGATTCCTCTGATTTCTCTCCATTGTCAGGTCAACTACTCAGTGATAATAGATGCATGAAAGGAACAAGAACCCTGCTTTTCATCTTTAGGACATTGTACTCATCCACAGCAGCCGAGGGTTATGTTGTCTCTGTGGTACACAGTCCTGCCGGCCGTGCCTTCCTGCAGGGCTCTCTGTGCGGTGACTGGGGTGTGTCTGGTCCAGCCATGGAGGGTCTCACCCCTTCCCCTTTTCATCCTCATCTTGCTTCAACATGGAGGGCTCCAGTTAACTTCAAAGACCATTTCATGTGTAGAAAAACTCTGATGAAGTGGAACAACAGCAACAAAAAAACCTCACTGTATGTTGGAAGTTTGTAGGAATGTTAATGAGAAGAGATCATGGTTATTGCTATGTAAAAACAAAAAAGTGAGTGACTCTAGTTGTACAAGCACTTTTTCATTGTCTGCCACTGACAGATTCACCCAAGACATGCAAGGCCCAGTAAACACAGCTCAGTAAGGTGTCTTCCAGATTTATTTACAATGAAAAACACCACATGTTTGATAACCATTCTTTAATTAGGGGAACAGTGTATAACTTCCCCTTTGTTTCACATTTAAAACACATTTGTTTTCCATTATGAACCAGTTTGTCAAAAGCACTGAACCAGAAATTTAACTCTAAGTGAAATGTGATTTCACCTTGGTCCAGCACTGTTTGATAAAGTACGTTTCGCAGGCAATTGTACCTATTATTTCCAGAGGTTATGGAAAAGTGGCCACTCCCCTTGAATTTCCTCTAAGGAACCTCTGCCTTCTGTGGAGAGGAGCATAGAGTATGACATCAGATCCGCAAGAGTCTGTGCTAAACTGAGCTCATTGGCATCACCAAACACACCCTTTAAGCAGGAAATAACAGTAAGGAGAACATATATTTGGACACACTTGTTGCCTGGTATTTGTTGTGCTGGTTGGAACGGCTAATAAGCACAGAACAGAGACTACTCATGTTTTTTCCAACAAAAGGAGGATGCATAATGGCATGGGTAAAGCAATTTCTCATTTCACAGTGGGTTTTTATCACTGAGCTGGAGAAGACCCATGGAAGACAAATCGATGTGCTCAGCATGAGCCGTGGTGCAAGACCCCCGGCGCACAGATATGACGTGCCCTGGGAAGAACCCAGAATGGGGTGAAGTAGAAGACCAGTGGTCCTCTCTCACGTGAATCACTTACTACCCCCTGCTCCCGAACAGGTTCGTTAACCTCTCCGGCTATCCCACAGTCTGGTTGTAAGAGAAGGCAGAATATCAATGAAAGTGCATTGGAAACAATATGAACATCATTTTAACCAAGAAACTTTTGCCCTCTTCGAGGAACCCTTAAGCTCTGGCACAGATGTGTAATTTTAGCCCAGAGAGTTACGTCTTACCCCTCAAAGAATTAGAAAGATCATCTAGGGTCTAACCTGAGGTTTCATTGACATGATTGTTAGCAAAATTGTTTAATTTGAAATTTTGTGAGTCGCTTACATTTCTTGAAATGAAATTTATCCAGAAAAAAAAAAACAATTGAAAATTATACTAAGATGATAACAGACTTTGGGGACTAAAACAGAACATAGATGATAAAGAAGTAAAATAATGAGAAAAAAAGAAGAAACAAAATAATTATTAAATACCTGAGATATTCAAGGCTCTAGAGTGAAAACTATTCAGGTTCAAATCCTTCTCTGTCACTGCTATTCCTTTACCTTCACACAAATGACCTCAACCCTCTTAGCCTTAGTTTCCTTTTCTGTAACAGACGAAGAACCTTTGTGAGAATTCAGTCAGGTGTTACATGTGAAGTGCTTAGTGCACATACTTAGTAAATTCATCCAATAAATAAAATTGCTGTTATCATCATCATTATCACTGCTAGGCTGTGCCGTTCTAAACAGTAGGTCCTCAGTGAGTGTTGGCTGACCACGACGGATAAATGTAATAGAACAGCATCTTCATCAAGAGAAAGTTGAATGAAGGTACCAACATAATGGCACGTCAAACTATCAGAAAGAAAAGAATCAAAAGGTCAAATTATAAAACATTGAATAAAAGCTATAAAAGAAAACATTAGAAAAATTACACCGCAGATAGTTTGGGTATCAGTCAGTTTAGATGAAGTAAGAACTTTTGGAAACATCTGTAGTTAAACCTTTCAGATTTCAAAACTTGAATTTTTGTCCTATTTCTCTTTTATGGAAATAGAGGTTACAGCCACGTTGGAGGTGTAGGTAGAAACGCTTCACTTCCACATACAACCAGAAGAAGGACAACAACAAATTTAAAAACAAAAAACAACCAGAACGTCCAGAAAATCAAACTGCATGGAAGTCTGACAACCAAGGAGTTAAAGAAGAATCATTCATCCAGACTGGTGTGCTGAGACAAAGAAATATGGCCCAAATGAAAGAACAGATCAGAACTCCCGAAAAAGAACTAAGCAACAAGGAGATAGACAACTTATCAGATACAGAGTTCAAAACGCTGGTAATCAGGATGCTCACAGAATTGATTGAATTCGGTCCCAAAATGAAGGAAGAAATGAAGACTACCCAAAGTGAAATAAAGGAAAATACACAGGCAACCAACAGTGAAGGGAAGGAAACCAGAACTCAAATCAACAATTTGGAGCAGAAGGAAGAAATAAACTTTCAATCAGAACAGAATAAAGAAACAAGAAATCAAAAAATATGAGGAGAGGCTTAGGAACCTCTGGGACAACTTTAAATGTTCTAACATCTGAATCATTGGGGTGCCAAAAGGAGAAGAGGAAGAGCAAGAAATTGAAAACTTATTTGAACAAATAACGAAGGAGAACTTCCCCAATCTGGCGAAGGAACTAGACATGGAAGTCCAGGATACTCAGAGAGTCCCAAAGAAGTTGGATCCAGGAAGAAACACACCAAGACACATCATAATTAAGTTACTCAAGACTAAAGACAAGGAGAGAATCTTAAAAGCAGCAAGAGAAAAAGAGACAGTTACCTACAAAGGAGTTCCCATAAGGCTATCAGCTGATTTCTCAAAAGACACCTTGCAGGCAAGAAGGGGCTGGAAAAAAGTATTCAGAGTCATGAAAGGCAAGGACCTACATCCAAGATTACTCTATCCAGCAAAGCTATCATTTAGAATGGAAGGGCAGATAAAGTGCTTCCCAGATAAGGTCAAGTTCAAGGAGTTCATCATCACCAAGCCCTTATTCTATGAAATATTAAAGGGACTTACTTAAGAAAAAGAAGATCAAAACTACGAACAGTAAAATGACAACAAACTCACAACTATTAACAACTGAACTTAAAAAACAAAAAGTAAGCAAATGAGTAGAACAGGAACAGATTCACAGAAATGGAGATCACATGGAGGGTTATCAGCAGGGAGAAAGTGGGGGGAAAATTGGGGAAAAGGTACAGAGAATAAGAAGCATAATTGGTAGGCACAAAATAGACAGGGGGAGGTTAAGAATAGTATATGGGAAATAGAGAAGCCAAAGAACTTATATGTACGACCCAGGGACATGAACTGTGGGTTGGAGGGCAGGAATTCTGGATGTTGGGGGAGTACAGGGCAGAGGGGGATAAAGGGGAGAAAAAATTGGGACAACTGTAATAGC
>VMDR010012192.1:0-27019 GCA_007922815.1 Macrotus californicus | reverse complement strand
ATAGGTTTTTAGATTTTTACAAATGAGGACAATAAGATCCAGAGAGTCCAAAAGACTTGTCCTACATCATAGAGTTTTAAAATTTTTCTATAATTCAGTAATTCTCCCAAACCTAAGATATTAAAATAAATATCTAGTAAGCTATGAATTAATATTAATAGAAAGGCTTGATTTTAAATCAATGATGAGCAATCTCTTATTTAAGAAGGTCAATTTGTGAAAGATAAAAGGTATTAGGGACTTTTCCATTCAAAATGAAAACAACTTTATTCTTACAGGAAAGAAAAATGTTTAATCTTACAAATATTGGCCTTACTTATTAGTTACTACCTGTAATTATCTGGTCATAGTTAAGAAATAAACTATAAGAAAATTTCCTATGTTTTCATCCTGCACATTTATGTGTATTTGGAGATCACAGCATACATTCACAGTGAATACCTCATTCCGTCCTCAAAATAACCCAGCTGGGTAAGTATTATTCTCATCCCCATAATGGATGGATAAAATAAAGGTCACAGATGAAGTTACTAGCTGGAGGCGCTATTGCAATTTAGCAGCACAACTGAGCTAAAATGTGTCCATTTTATTCATAGCAAAGGGAAAAAATAGTTATTTGTAATGAAAAAGTTTTGCTTGTTCTCAACTGTGGAGTCCTATCTCCTAAGGTGGATGCTGGCAGCACTCTTGATACACCAGCCTCTTGATGGGTTTAAGAGCCAGACCAGAGAAAGGAAGGGGGCAAAGAAAGGAAGAAACAGAGGAGGAAGGGCTTTTCTCGGGGAGCATGGGGTCCGGGGCGGGGGGCGGGTGGGCAATGAGACCCTGAGTTGTGCCATAAAATAGTGAGCACTAGGACCCAGGTCCCTGAATCCTAGACAATAGGTCTGTCCCATATGCCCATATTTTGCTGTGAATGAGAGAGGGAAAACTGTTTAACTAGAGAAGTTGTGGATCACATTTGAAAGAAACTCCCTTGTGGCTCTATAGAATGAAAACTTTACCTGAGTTTATTTAAGTTTGAGCTAAGATACATAGATGGGCTCATCTGTATGATGTTTCATTAGCAAGCCAGTTTCCCACAGTTTCTTGCCAATGGGAGAGAATTCATATTTACAAGGCTAACTCACTTACCCATTGTACGAATCAGCCACAATTTTTTGAGGTGCAGTAATTGAGGGAGGAGTAACTTCTTCAATGTTTGAGCAGTTCTCTAAGTCACAGACATACACCTAGAGAGTCAAAATTCCATCAGCAGGATTAGCGTTTGTCTATGTTTAATTTGGCCAACAAGTATTTCTCAAGCATCTGTTCTATGCTTAGAATTGTGCTCGTCACTGAGCACATTTTGAGAACATGAAAATGCCCTTAAAAGTCAGTTTTATATCCCATATCCTAATGAGTTCATATGCTACTGGCACCAAAGAAATACAAGTACCTATTTTCCTGGCTTATGAAAGCACTCAACTATTTTTAATATTTAGGCTGACTGAAGCTATGGACTCCAGCCACAGTGACTGTGATAACCCTGTCCCTTCCAAAGAAGGACACTTGAAATACATCAAGACTGTCTTCTCAAAGACTTCCGTAGTCCTGTGTTGTCAGGGACCTGCTACAGTTACCCCTGGTTATTATATAATTTAAAATGCTTGCAGATGATTTTGACCACAATTGGCAGCCTTAACTAGTGATAACACATGGACCACCACTATCTCATGGAAGATGAGTTATTATTAGTATAAACTCATGGCTCTGAAAAATCACAAATAACGTAAGTAAATGGTAGGTCAGGACTAGTACTAGGTAAAGCCTAGACCATATCCAAGGTTCATTGCTAACCAAGTATCTAAAACAGTAAATAATCGATGAGCATTTGTTGAATGGAAGAATTTTGTTTACTTGTAACTATACCAAACTATATATACATGTGAATATCAGTATCTGATTATTCACTTTAAATTCTCAGACTAACCAGTTCATCCATGATGAAATATAGTCTCTGATAAAGCCAGTCTATGGAGATGGAAGAAATCAATCCTGAACCTCTGTAAAAAATTCTCAGGTCAGACACATCGGACATGCTGGAAATCTCCTTCACCCATATGAGAGTCCTTTCAGAGAAATAAACAGCTTGCTGGTGGACATTAACTGATATTCCTAGAAGAGCCATGTAAACACATGTGTGTCATTATATAGACAAAAAACTTACACAAAATGTAATTTATTTCTTTGATTTTTCATAAAGGGATTAAAATAGAAGTCAACCTTGATCTTTCTTTTCACACCAAAGGAACATTTCTATTATACTGACCTGTAATGTTATGGTGGATAGCATCTGACTCAAGGCACTGTGCTTCATCTACTAAATGCTTTAAAGATCTCTTCCTTAGAGAAGATTTTCTGGATAAAAAGAGCCACTGTTCCTCTTCTTGAACTAAAACAACACAATTTGCAGAGAGACACCCCCAATCATATACACATTGACCCCAAAAGATCAATACCATCCTCCAAAGCAAGGGAATGAGCACCTGAAGGAGGCTGCCCAGATTTTCTCTGAAGGCGCTGGGGCATTTCAACTGCTGCATAAATCACATCATTCTATGACTGGGGTAGGAAGTACAGTGTCAGTCAAGTGGGTTGCATGTGCCTGTGCCCCTCAGCACCCTCAAAATAACATCACATGGAGTATCACAGCCTTGTCCCAAGAGAAGTTCAGCTCATTATGCTCAGCCATGAGAACTTGACTACTGGGTGGCAGTGGTCCAGCCCAGCCCAGAGTGGTTGCTACAGAGCACACACACACACAGACATGGGTTGTCTTCAATCTGCCTTCAATTTCTCTCCCTTTGAGGGAGAAGAAAAGTCCTTAGAGAAATGAAATTTCAGGACCACAGAACTGTGCTTGATGTCCTGTTCCGTCGGAGACTGATGAAGTGTGTGCTGGTGAACACTTTTAGGGCAATTAATAAATGTTATGCAATAATCACAGTAACGACAACCTTAAGCCTGCTCTATATTTAACTTGCCCTTTGGACATGTTTTTTGCATAGCAAAAATACCTCTTCTTGCCTAGAGTCTAGCAGCAGCCAAAAAAAACAAAGACTGGTGTTAGATGACATTCACTACGCACTGGCACAGGTGTGTGCAGATTAGGGTAAGGGGCAGTCAGGTCAGCAAGTGGGATTTCTAGTGAAAACAGACGACTGACGACTAGAATTCTGAATCTTTGTGGGCTATTCAAAACTCTTCCAGCAGTTGCCCCAAAATATTTCCAATGCTTCTTAGAAAGCATTTTCATTTATTATTTTGCACACCTAGGCACCATGCAGTAAGTATTCAGCCTCTCAAGCAATTGTTAAACGTCAAAGCCAAAAAAAAAAAAGGGTAATTATATAATAATAATAAAAGCTAATTGGTAGATTGAATATTCAAAATGGTAAAATGGAAATTATTAAGTGCAGACAGAATTAAAAACCGTAGGGAGACTGGAAGAACAGATATCTGATATGTATTATACTAAATAACAATATGCAATATAAATCAGAGATTAAGGCAGAAAGATTATATGTATCCCCTAAGTGTGGAAATGTGAGTCACCATCACTGGTGATATCACATAAAACCAAGGCCATTTTTTTAATCCCTACACTTTTTCATTTTAATTTTTAAATTCCTAAATTCTAATGTGAAATCTTTCCACCCAACAACTTACTTCTACTTGTCAAACTGAAGGCTTACTCAGTACCAAAAAAGACTGTCCATTTGGGCAGAAGAGGTGGAGTCTGGACGAACACCAGATGACCCGAGGCCTCTGAGATCTGAACCCACCCTTGCCGCCCCCTCAAGTTCCATGTACAGAGGAGCATCGCTGGGCCATACCTGCTGGGGATGGAGTGGTAATACTAGATTCTGCTTCTGGCCCCTCACCAACTTCATTTACTGCTGCAATTGAAAACCTATTCCAAAAACAATTTGGAAAGATGTGTTTCACAGGGCATGGTGTGAACAGGAGATAAAAATAGAAGGAGCAATAATGTTTCTATTTAAAGGATGACGTGACAATGTGTGTATCTAGGTACTTGGTGCCAGTGCTCGGCACTAAAATGACCATCAATCACATCCTTGTTTGCATTTCCCATAGAACAGTTCGGGGTCATGGAGGTCAAAATCTGAACTCTGCTATCTGCATGACCCCCATGCCTACCTTCATTCAAAGGGTCTTAGCAAATGCTCAAACAACTAACATAATAAAATAACACCTCCTAATGGTTAATAAAAAATACAATTAACAGAATTTCACTTCCTTACTTCTTTATGTTGAATTTAATGAAGAAATAATATTCATGGCATTTACGATGGCTTTTTTTGACCTATATTTATAAGGGTCCTCTGAATATAATAGAAATACTTGAGAATGTTTCTGCTTAAGATGGTGTGACCTAGTAAGCACTCAAACTTGAGGAAAAACACAATGACTTCCTCTCAATGGTACAGAATCAGTAGGGCTTCTCAAAATACATTTAAACTACCCTTTAGGCATATTGCTTAAATAATGATCATGCCTGCAGCCATGCTGGCTACATTTTCCTTGCACCACTTAATTCTTACCTGTAGGTGGTATTTGGTAGAGTAGAGTAAAACTGGAAACTGGTTCTCTGCGTTCCTGAATCTAATTTTTGATTTTTGCTGATCAGCCTTAAGTTATAGCCCAAAATAGGTCCACCTGGGAACTGGGGTGGAGCCCAGCTGACTTCCACTGTGTCGGGACTTGAGCTCTCAATATTTGTAATGAGAGGGGCGGTTTCAGGACCTGGAAGAGATAATGGTGACAAAGTGAGCAGAACATTGTGCCGCACTTACGTTTTTAAGTAGGGCAGAAAACAATGCCAAGTTTTTTTTGAAAAGTGAACATAAGTGAAATACTTTTATTAATATTCAAAATAAAGGGTAGGGAGAAGGTGGTAAGATATCTATGAGCTGCAACTCTTGATTCCTAAATCTCACCAGTTAGCTCCTGCCCTAAGGGACTCTTTCAAATGTCATTTTCCTCACTTCTAATTTATGAAATAGAATTACCTGTGAAAGTATACAAATAGGATAAATATTCCAGGGAAAATGTTGTCAAAAATCTCCAGTGAGTTCAAACAACTCCATGTAGGGTGGGGCCAGGTTGGGAAGGAGAACAGAATCTGTAACAAAACTGCAGTCAATGATTAACATGAGTTGAAAGAGTTAAGGCCTGGGGCCTTTTCACTCACTAGAGTGCTATGGCCTGACTAGTTCCAGCTAAAGATATGGGTTCAGATAAGCCTGAATCAGAACAGTCTGCTTCACTTTTGTTGGCATCATCTCCGAAGAGCAAGCTCCCAAGGTCCCTTAGAATCCAGGTTGACGGTACTTTAGCTATACTCCTCCCCTTGCAAAGAATAAAAGGAGCATGCATTAATTAAGTAGGCACCCACTCATAGACTTCAGAAGCTACCTAAGTGGCAAAGAACAGAAAACAAATGATCTAACAGCCTGTCTTCCATCCATGTCTCCACCTACTTTTCATACCTTCCACCCCTTGAAACCACACTCTTTTATTTCCTCTTTCCATAGAAAGACGTACTTTGATATCATTGGGCTCTTTAGTAGACTTCTTTCCCTCTGAACACTTTTGGTAAATGCTCTACATCACCCCTGATTCATTAGAGTTGGGAGAAATGGAATCGTTCAGCCTTCACATTGTTTTTTAAAAGGACTTTCAATGATCTCTCAGCCCTTTTCCAATACAATCCCTCCCCACCCTCAGACTAATCTTTGGCAAACAAACAAAATCACTGCATGCCTCTGCTGCTCCATGCACTCAGTCACCTTGGGGAAGAAGGCAGTAGGAATCATGGACCACTGAATTACGTCAAAAAGCCTAACTCATTGCAGTTAATGCCCAGATATAATCTCCACTTCAAGCAAGTTAGATGCCTCCTACATGGTGTGATTATTGTCTAAATCTCCCCAACAAAAACCCTCCCTGAAGGGCTGGTCAAGTTGGGCAAGGTATTCCTTACCTAAAACCACTTTACTTGGTTAAGAAATTATCTATGTAAGAGCCAAAATTGAAAGGCAGTTGTACCATCTAAAATCATGTATTTCCCATAGCTAAAAAAGAATAGGGCCATGATGCAATGGAGCACAAAACAGAGAGTTTTGTAAGTTTTCATGTGGATAGAAAAGTGAGAGAGAAGTGCAGCATGAGACGCTGTCCGCAGAGAGGACTCCCAGTACAGGGTCTAGAACACCTGGAGGCTACATGGGCTTGCACGTCCAGGAAAAAGGCCCAGAAATGGAGAGCAGAGCTTGCTTTCATTATGTAGACTTGACTAGCCATGGGATCTGGACCATGATGTCTCTCCAGCACTAGAAAATAATCCAGCACATTTGAAGTACGTGAGACAATTCTCTGAACAAAGAAGGATTCTTACATCTACTCCAATGTGAAACATTGTGTACATGGTCCTAGTCCAGTGTCAGACCTGAGGGAATGGTCAGGAGAGGTGGCCACACATACCCTAAAATCTAATAAGCAAGAAGAGGACACTAATTGGAGAAGAGGGAAAATGCTCCAATCATCAGTTGTCCAGCTATGCTTACTTAGGTCCAAGGCCTAGTTCAATCTCAGGGTCTCTGCACACAGCTGAGTGTCCAGAACTGAGGGGTAAGGACATCTCACATCTGGCCTAGAGTAAGTCTTCACAGGTACCCTCAGCTGACTCTGAGGCTGAGGGCACCAGACAACTGACTCTGGGTGTCTGGCCCAGGTATTCTCCCCCCTAAAAGGCTCTAGGCATGAAATCTTTCCTGATGTGAAAGTTACATCTTCAAAAAAAGAAATCAGGAAATGCTCCAATATATGCACTGTTCTTTAGTCATCTCTGATAAAATGTATTATAAGTTTATTATAAAATGTATTATTAAAACCTCCCAGCCCCAGTTTGTCTCTCTACCTCTATACTTTCCAATCTCTCTCATTCCCTCAATCCATTCCGTGCATAGTTGCTAAAATTATCTTTCCAGAGAGCATGTGAAGCGATTGCTCTTCTGCTTTAAAACCTCCCATAACTCCCAGCTATTTACTGAGCCTTATCTGACCACCTTATCTATACGGCAGCCTGACTCACCTTCCCCTCTATCCCCCATTTCCAGTCCCTGCTCAAAACGTTCCTCTTCCCATAGTGTGCAGCACCTCCTCACTTACAATATACTTTCCTTGTTCCTTATGTGTACTGCTTAACTTCCCTTCCCCCAAAATGTGACCTCCACAGGGGCAGGGCTTTTTTTGCTTTGATCACAGAGGCCTGGTGAGCACCTAGAACACTGCTGGGCACATAGGAACTCAATTGTTCAATGGATTAATTAATGAAGGAATGGATTTTTTCATCGTTTAAAATAAAAACGAATTAAACCGAAGCTTTAGAATAATCTCCTATTTCGTGAGCAACGCATGCATGCGTACCTCCGTAAGGATGGGTCCTGTAACTGGGGCTCGGGGGAGAGTACAGCTGCAGCTGGGCCGTGAAGATCCAAACCACTCGAAAAATGTATCCAGTGAAGGGGTGCAGGGGCTGCACCACATATGACAGCCGGGACACGGCCTAGATCAACCAGAGAGCAATCGTCAGCACTTGCAGCTTCTCCACCATCCTCTGTGACTCCAGAGCTCAGATTAGCCTGGAGAAGCCTTTTGGATATGGGGTGGCTCGGGGCCTGCCGGCCAGACAAAATGAAGGTCTGCAGCTTAAAGCTGAGCCGTCTAGATGTCAGTCTGCCTCATTCACATAGAAACTCTTTCTTTCTTTAAAACTGCAAAATTGTGGGTTCAATGATTTGGCATCAACCACCAGGTTTTACTTTAATTTTTCTGGGTCAGTATACTTGGTGTCTTGGGAATATTTTTCTCTGAACTGGCTCATACTTTTTTAAAAGGGACAGCTCTGGTGACCTTCCTGCCCTCTCTCCTAGTTAGAGTCATTTTAAGTGGGATGGGCAGATAATGACCAATGAGTAGTTGATTATATGATGCTGTGCTGAAGGAATAATAAGTATGTCTGATAACATGTTTTCCTCAAAATAAAGGGTATAGTATTAACATGTTACAGAGTAGCAGAGATTAAAATTCATCTAAACCAAACCACTCATTTTATGCTTGAATCTTCTCCAGAATGTCTTTATACCTATAATTATGTGTGGTGATGTGACACTCTGACTAATTTGGGGAGAAAAGACGCTGTTGAAGTACATAGGCAGCTTTCATACCTCGGTGTAAGTCCAGCTCCCCAGAAGTTGTGCATATTTCCACTGAATGATGTATTTTATTCCAGACACGTTGGCAGATTTCCACCGTAATGTCACACTTTGGTTTCCAATGGAAGAAGCAAAGGGTGCGGTGGGGAGGTCTACACGTTCTGGGGAGAAACAAGATTTCATTCACCGTACACCAGTGTTCCCACCAGCAGTGGCCAGGATTCCAATTTTCCCACACCTCTTAAACGCTTTTACTTTTCTGGGTTTTTTTTTTTTTTTTTTTCTTATTTTAAGAGTAGCCATCCTAAGGGGTGTGAAGTCGTATTTCATTGTTGTTTTGATTTGCATTTTCCTAATGATTAGGGATGTTGAGCATCTTTTCATGTGCTTATTGGCTATTATTATATATTCTTCAGAGAAATGTCTATTAAGTTCTTTGCCCATTTTTAAATGGGACTGTTTGTTTGGGGCTTTTGTTGTTGTTGGGTTTTAGTTCTCTCTACATATTGGATATTAATCACTTCTCACATACAGTATTTGCAAATATTTTCTCCAATTCTGTTGGTGGTTGTTTTTTTACTAGGTTGATAGTATCTTTCTAAGCATAAAAAATTTAAATTTTCATGAAGTCCAATTTGTGTATGTTTTTCTTTTGTTGCCTGTGCCTTTGGTGTCATATCTAAGGAATCACTGCCAAGTCCACTGTTGTGAAGCTTTTGCCCTATGTGTTCTTCTAAGAGTTTTATAGTTTTAGATCTCACATTTACGCCATAAATCCATTTTTAGTTCGTTTTTTTATATGAATTATGTAAGGGTCCAATCCATTCTTTTGCATGTGGATATCTAGTTTTCCCAGCACCATTTGTTGAAAACACTGTCTTCCCCCCGCCATGGAATGGTCTTGGCAGCCCTGCCAAAATTATTTGACCATGTATGTAAGATTCTATTTCCATACTTTTTATTCTAGTCCATTGGTCTATCTGTCTGCCTATAATATGTGTCCAATGATGAGTTATAAACAGAGCAAGGAACAGGAATGATGAGGCATCAGAAAAGATGTAATTAGAGCTGGGCAGGAGGGATGAAAATTTTTTAAGTATTAGTAAATATATATTTCATAGCTGAAAAAAAAGGACATGTTTTGAACCATGGTGATACATCTGGGAAGCACAGGTAAAGTAGGTTTATTCTAAAATATCAAGACAGGAGTGAACAGAATGAGAAAGAGAAGCTAAGCTGAGCTATATACTACTTTCAATACAGTACCTAGCAGAGTGGATGAGAAAATGCTCTGTAATGATACTGGGTTACAAAGAAACCACATCCCTTTGCAGCTATACAGCCCCAAGCAACTCCAACCAAGTATTTATACTTGTGCCTCATTTTTCTATAAAATTAAATCTATAGAATGAAAACGATGATAGTATTTATATTTCTGAGGACAAAAAGAGCTATACCTGTAAGTAACTTAGAACAACACCTGACTCATAAGTGCCTAATAAATACTAACTATTTGTATTTCAATATACTATTAGCTATCATCATTCCTGTCATGTAGGAAGGGCACATGGAGAGCACCTCGAATAGAATAATATATAGCAGACCCAGAGGCAGCTGCATCACGTGTGAGAGGCAAACAAGGTCCTAGGTGCATGGGCGAAAGGATTCATTATAACAAACTGAAGATAGGGTGTGCAAGCATGAACGCCTTTATTTACGTGCGGTGCACCTCCTTTGTCAGTGGTACGTAGACACTGACCCAAAGCCGGTGAGAGACTGAAAGTAAAGCTCTAATTACACTTGTATTCTAGCTGAGTTGTGTAATTAGGTTGGTAGCATAATTTCAGAATATAAGAAAAGGCTATAAATCAAAGTTTCCAAAACTTTCTCAGTTTTGGAATCTTTAGCTTCTCACTGATTTTTTCAGGAGTCTCTGGACCAAAAGAATTACCTAACAATTCCATTAATTATTATAACTTAAGTATGATGCTCTATCAACTTAGTAGATGTTTCCAAAATAACACACATAAACTTAAAGACAAAATAATATATTCATTTCATCCTTTAATAAAAACAACTGCCAACTAGTGGGATCTGTGTGCTTATTGCACAATGTCTCCAATATTGTACTCAGACTGGGTACCACATCCTCATTTCCTGTTCCACATTGAGTTTCTCATGGTACTTGCTTTTTCTCATAGCAGTAACCAAAATAAGCCTACTATCACAAAGAGATGGTATCATGGAAAGGAATGTAATGCAATCCATTGTTTAGACCATGAACTATCCCCAGCTGATAGTTCCAGTGTCCAATGGATGTTGACTATCCCTGTGTTTCCCTCAATATTTTTAATCCCCTGTGCCTCCCTGGAAGGTAGATGTGATGCCCTGGGGCACCTTGGTGCACAGTTTGGGAATTATAGAATATAAATTTTATCCACAGCTAACTTCCAAATACACAGAAGGAAAAAAAAATGTGATATTGCTACATTGCCATACTAAAGGTCAGAAGAAAATCAGGACAGCAATGCAAGATCCTTCTTCCAGTTTCCATCAGCCACCGAGAGCAATGAGTAAGCCATTGAAACAACTTAAGGAAGAGCCAATCCCCTCCCAGTCCGAAGGGGACTAATTCTCTGTGGGAGGAGGCGCTGGGGAATTCTGGAAAAGATAGCTGCTGACATCTAGGCCATGACTTAACCATGACTTAGCATTGGTCCTTCAGAAACCACTAGAGAACTAACACCCTAGGGCAAAGTCACCTTAGACACACCCAACCTGCTCTGAAATCAGTCAGAGGGAGCTGGTTATACACAAACACTCAAAGTCCCTTCCTTACTTAAGATCTAACACTGAGAAATGTAGGTTTTATACATTCTGCAAATTCCCTAGAGTCTTGTAGAAAGACATACCTATGGCAGGTACTTTATTGAATAACTGCTAGCTGAATAATTAAATGAACATCAAATTTAAAAATTCCTATACTCTTGTCCTGACTGGTGTGGCTCAGTGGATTGAACGCTGACCTGTGAACCAAAGGCCAAAGAGTCACCTGTTCGATTCCCAGTCAGGACACATGCCTGGGTTGCAGGCCAGGTCCCCAGTAGGGGGTGTGCAAGTGGCAACCACACATTGATGTTTCTCTCTCTCTCTTTCTCCCTTCCTTCTCCTTTCTAAAAATAAATAAATAAAATCTTAAACAAAAATTCCTATACTCTCAGTTTATTAAAACTGGCATCTCCTGACCGCCAGTCAACTGTTTCACATTTGTTTCTCACTGATAGGAGTGATTGCATCTACTGAACCAGGGGCAAAATCTCAAGTTCTAAAACTTGGATCATGTGCTATGTTTGCCCTATTTTGTTCTGAAAGAAAAGTCCAACTGAGTCCCTATCAAACTAGCTTCCACATTTGAAATTATTGAATTATAGATAGGTAGATCATGTTGAGATACAGAAGTCTAGATGATTTAAGAGGTGGCTCATTATCCTTACAGAAGCATAGGTTCCTAGAGTGGTGTGGATTATTTTCAGTAGTAGCCGTCTGTGCCTACTTACCTAGGACTTCCTCTGCATATGCACCTTCAGAACTGCTGCAGCCCACCTCACATGATTCTCTCTACGGGAGACAGGTAGCACGCCAGTCAGTGCAGCCTTCGTTCAGCTTTAGCTGATAAGCTTCAACTAAATTTTGAAATCTGAATGCCAGACATATAAGTATACCTGCACATCAGTTACTACAACTGCAATACTTAAAGCTGCCACTTGCCAATGGGATTAGAACAACACCTTTAAACTTTTTTGATCATGTCCCAGATTCCAAAATACATGTAATGCAACAACTTAGCACACACATACATGTTGTGGCAAAATACATTCTTAAAGCAATATCTACTTTTTTCCCTTTTAACAGTTTTATGAGATGTATTTCATATATCATAAAATTCACCTACTCAAAGTGCACAGTTCAATGGTTTTTAGTATACTTACAGAATTGTGCAATAATCACTGCAACCTCATTTTAGAATAGCTTCATTCCGTGAAAGATATCTCGTACCTGGGATGCAATCTTTGTTTTACTCTATTCTTTTTTTAAGTATATTTTATTGATTATGCTATTACAGTTGTCCCTATTTTTTTCCTCCCTGTTATCCCATTCTGCCCTACATCTCCCTCCCTCCAGCATTCCTCCCCCTTAGTTCATGTCCATGGGCTGTACATGTATGTTCTTGTCTTTTCCATTTTCTATACTATTCTTAACCTCCCCCTATTTTGTGCCTACCAATTATGCTTCTTATTCCCTGTACCTTTCCCCCATTCCCCCCTGTCCCCTCCCCACTGATAATCTGCGAAGTGATCTCCATTTCTGTGACTCTGTTCCTGTTCTAGTTGTTTGCTTAGTTTGTTTTCGTTTTCGTTTTCGTTTTTGTTTGGGGTTCAATTGTTGATAGTTGTGAGTTTGTTGTCATTTTACTATTCAGTTTTGATCTTCTTTTTCTTAGATAAGTCCCTTTAACATTTCATATAATAAGGGCTTGGTGATGATGAACTCCTTGAACTTGACCTTGTCTGGGAAGCACTTTAACTGCCCTTCCATTCTAAATGATAGCTTTGTTCTGTTCTATTCTATTTTATTCATCTTATCCTATTCTCTTATCCTATCCTATCCTATTCCATTTCATTTGCTTTTTGGGATTCTATTCACTAAACTGATTTCATGATTCTCTAATGGGTCACACCCCATTTGAAAAAACACTGAGCTCAATAATGCAAATTATGTTTGCCATCTCAGTCAAAGGTTTGGTGAGCTAATAATTGAGAAGTCTAGCTTAAAATTATACTTCTTCATTTCATATATCTATGCCTTCCTTGCAAAATGAAAACACTGACTGCAATCTTTATAGTAAGTGAATGTTTTAATGGAGGTCTTAATACCAACATTATGTTAAGGTCTACAAAAATGTAATGGTGATTAACATTTTACCTCATCAACTAAAAGCAGAGTAAACATTTTGATAACTGAGACACAGACGCATTAATGTTAGCTAAGGAAAAAACCTTGGAGAAAAGACACACAGTGTAAACCTACAATACAACTATGACCTGTCTTCCTGTTCTCATTCAGTGTATAATACCTAGGACAGCATGCTGTCGTTTCTCATGATAAGAGTGGAAACCATGCGCAACGCATTTGCCCTAACATCCCAGGCAGAGGGCTGTGATTTGCCTATACTAGTTGTCCAATGTTTGATCTGTGCGCTCAGAGGAAGTAGAGCCTGATAAGCCAGGTTTGCTTAGTTAAAGATTAATTTAAATACCTCAGTTTGGGCTCTGGATTATTTAATTTAAGGGTGTAATATGCTTTTCACATCTTTTTCAGTAAAACACATTCAACATTTTATTAACTGCAGAGAATAAATATACTAAGTGGCAGCAAAATTATCATGTAACATGAGATTTTTTTCCAAGGAAGAAACCCGAGGAAGAAGAAAGGAGATGGAATAATGTTTATTTGGAAATACAGCCAGTACTGGCTACTGCGGAAATAGTGGACCTATTTTTCCCTGCATTGTTTTTCAGGGGAAAATACATAACAAACGTCTGATCTCTCTAGGCATGTAAATGTTTTGTTTTATTTACTTTTCATGAAATTTGTATTTTTCCAGCTTTAGTAAAATACATTTGACATATAACGCTGTGTAAGTTTAAGGTATACACCATGTTGATTTCATACACTTTTGTACTATAATATGATGACCACCATAGCATTAGCTAATGCCTCCATCCTGTGCATAATTACCATTTCTTTAAGACTGACTCTTTTAGCAACATTCATCTCTCTCTCTCTCTCTGGAGAGAATCTAAAGGTCATAAAATTTAGGGATAAATTTAGTTCAGAATCTTAGCTAAAAACCTATGTGTATTTCAGGCTATTAAGCTGCCATTCGCACCACAGAAGCCAAATTCACACTTCCTGGGGGCTCCACCAGCCTGCTGTCTGTGTACCACCCATACTCTCATTTCTACCACAGTGCTAAGGCCATCTCCATCATCGTCCCTCTGGCTCCACTCCTGTGTCCACCCAGACCGACACATGTCGCCATTGCCTTTTCGTAACACAAGGAGGACACACCCACCACCCACCTGGGATGCCCCTCCTGCATCCTCTTCATATGAATCGTGGCTTAATTTCCTAAAAAAAATCACTCATTTATTCAAAAAAAATATTGACACCTTTCCTATGCCCAGCACATTTTAGACTCTAAGGATATGGTAGCGAGCAAGTCGGGTAAGTTCCCTGCCTTTGTGGAATTTACATTCTTTTAGAAGACATTAGACAATAACAGAATAACAAATTAAAAATAAAACACTTTCAGATTATGAAACTGCTATGAAGAAAGTAAAACAAGTCAAAAGCATAAGGCCTGACTAGGCAGGAAGGAGACTTAGCTAGTTAGCGAGCTTAGAAGAACCGTGTAGAGGTGGCCCTCAAGGCAAGACTGAGCAATCAGGAGCTGGGTGTGCAAAGCTCTGGGCAAGGACAAAAGCCTTGGGGCAGGGTCCCCACACTCCAAGAGGGGGGAAAGGCCAAGAAGATGGAGAAGCACAGAGAGCAAGGGAGAGGGGCAAGATGAGGCAGGGAGCTAGCAAAGGTTGGTAGTTTGTAATTTTTCTGAAACAACAATGAGAAGCCATAAAAGGATTTTTAGGACCAGTATAATCTGTGTTTTAAATTATGAAAGATAAGCCATCTCATTTGCTAATATCATTTTCCAAGTTATATTTTGCTTAACTGTCCCTTCCAAGACTATTTCCTCCAAGGAATGTGTGCAAAAATGCCAAGCTTCCTAGGTTAAAGCATGAAAGGTTGGAGAGTTTGATTTCCTGAAGGTTATTTAAAATGTATCTCTATCTCTATCTCTATCTCTATCTCTATCTCTATCTCTATCTCTATCTCTATCTCTATCTCTATCTCTATTTCTATCACTATGGAGCAGAGATGTTCAGCTGGTGCACAAGAATTTTTAAAACATGCACTACCTGACTATTTGTCAGGCGCACTGACCTATTTTCCCTTCGACTGTCAAATTTAAAAATGGACAACACAACAGGGAATAGTCATCTGAGGTGAATGAATCAAAATTATTCCTGTTTTTTTGTCAAATCAGCAAAAATAAATATATTTTCTGGTGTGCCACAAAATTTTAGTAATTAGTTTCTGTGTGGCACGAAATTAAAAAAAGGTTGAAAATTGCTGCTGTAGAGCATGTATTACTTTTTAGTGCTACATTATTTAAAGTATAACATTTTCAAGTGTAAAATAGCCAAGTATAAATAGAAAAGAATAGAAAAATTATACAACTTTTAACACTAAATGAAAAGACTTACATAATACAAGCACAGACAACGGGGTAGCAGAACGAGTGAGAGGGAATGACACGTCAGCAATCCAGTCCTGGGCTGCGGCACCATGGCAGATTTGAATGCTCTCTGGCCTTCTACCCACAGTCCTCCTTAGACTCTTCTATTTGCTGTTGTTGTTTTTATTTTGTTTGTGTGTGTGTTTTATTTGTTTGTGTCTAACCTGCTTTTATCATATCAAAATGTTCTCAGGAAGTTTTTGTAAAAAATCTTTGTCTACTTAAATAAGGGGCAACTTTCCCCCTCTGTTTTATCTCTTCTTGGCCAGGCCCACCACCACCCTCTCCCAAGGAAAAATCACTCAGGCGCAGAGGAATTACAGGCTACTGAGAAAATATTCCGATTCCAATGTTTTGTTTTTATTTTTTATTGTCTATTAAGAGGGAATTTTTCCATTTTACTAATAGATGATCATTTGTACGCCTTCCTCAGGTGAGATAAGTTAGTTCTGTTCTCTGGTTTTAAGAACATGCAAAAAGAATACAACATAAATTTTAAACTGAGAAATAATGTAGCCATAAATACCAATTGTCAAATAATCTAAAATAAATTCTGAAGAACAGGTTAAGTTCATTTCAAGAAGATTGAGTAAGAAAAGGCCAAAGTCCTCAGGTGTTTCTGAAGGAGCAGAAAAACATTAAGTGCAGGGGAGGGAGCTGGACATGGGGTGGGGGCAGGGGGGGACCTGGCGGTGGGAAGTGAGAGGAGACCAGAGCAGCCAGAGTCAGCACAAAGTCACTCATTAGCATAACAAGAAAAAAGAAAGCTGTGTCTCAAAATGTTGTCAAAGGAGTTTGTTGAATAAGGAAAAAAACTGCAACCAAAGTGTTCTTTTTTAATGCACTGTATTTAATGACGAAGCATATGCTTTATGGGGAAGAAACTAAAATCAGCAGAGATAAGGACATCCCTACATCTGCTCCCGCTTCCCTCCCTGCCCTCGTCTCCTGCCCAGGATTCAGGAATTAGAACCTTTCGAACCAGATTAGATGAATGGGTGTCTGCATATACACATCTATATACTTTTGTATATACATTATATACATGCAGATAGATATATAAAACACAGAAGATACTTGTGTCCAAAACGGAACTACACGGTTATCTTGACACCCAGAGTCATGACACTCCCAAAAAGAGTGTCCCTGTGCCCTGAGGGTGACTCAGGTTTCTTCATTTGTGTTTTACCAGCTTTTTCACAAGAGATAAAGACACCAAGTTTGATGACATCTTTTTTAGAAGGATTGTCAACTTACCTCACCAACTGTGGCGTAGGTATCATTCTACATAGAAAATAAAAAGAAGAAAAGCTACTTAAAATCTCTAAAGCTGTAATAATTTTAGTGACACTTAATGATACATTTCTTCCAAATTAATTTATTATTCCATCATCAGCAACAAACAATAAAAAAGCAAGGAAGCCCAGAGCTGGGCCTTCTGTTCAGACAAGCCACTGAAGAAAGAGCTGTAAAAATAAGATCGTTGGCACCACTGGAAAGCTGGTGAGCGGGATGTCTGCTAGAAAGTCCCAGCCAAGTAAGAGGTAATCTGTGATGGACCAGGGAAGAGAAGAAAGGTATGTTGGCAGGTGCTCTGGGAAGACAGAACCTGGAATAAGAACTGTCAATAGCTCCAGCTGAGAAAGGCCAGCAGGTTCCTCTGCCCAAACAGGCCATGCTGGCGGCCACTCTGCTTCCTGGATGGTTTCTGACAGCAAATGGTACTTCTGCTTCATTCGCTCATCAGCACCGTCAGAGCACCTGCTATCAGCCCCTCACTGCATTCAGTGCAGGAGACACAGAGTAAACAGGACAGAGAGCAACCTGCCCTGATGGGCTGACATGTTGGGACAAAACATAACTAGACAAATCATGACTTAAGTTACAATTTGTAAGAAGCACTGCCAAGGAGAGGTAGAAGTGTTTTTAGAGTGTGTGGTAGTTCCGAGTTCCAGCCAGCACCTGCCCCACCTTTTGGTAACTTCCATTCTATGAAGCACAGGGTCACAAACAGGAGAGTGTACATGACTGACTCCTGGGACAGATCTTAGAGGACATACTGTGCAAGAAAGCTATGAGGACCGTAGGAGAGGCTAATGTCCTTATTTAAATCTCAATCCTACAAATTTGAATAATTAATAGAAAATGATATCAGCCAATGTTACTGTGACCTTACTGATTTAATCTCTGACCCAAACAATTGGCAATACAACACTTTTAAATTACACAAATTTCATCCACGGATTGAGTAATGACAGTGTATCAGGCACGACCCTTGGGAGAGAGATTCGATTATTATCCTAATTTAATAATGAAAAAAGTAAAGTACCAAGGAATTAAGTTCTTTAAGTCATACACTAAGTAGCAAAATGGAAATAAATGAAAAATAAAGTGTCAGGGATGTATTCTCTACACAAAGAGAAATAAGCCTAGGTGCTTGTGACCTCTGGATTAGATTGCTACCATGTTGTCTATAGAAAAACTCTGAACATGACTGAAGGTCCGGCTACCCAGAGAGGGGTCTGCAGTCCACCCATGCTGTATCACCTGGGAGCTTGTTATCAGTGCAGAATCTCTGTCCCACCCAAGATCTAATGAATCAGAACCTGTATTTTAACAAGATCCCCGGTTAAGTGTATATTAAAATTTGAAGTGCAGGACTAGGACATTTAACAAATACCTAACATCCTATTAAAAGGCCTTTATTGGTGGTAGCAACTGGGTGTCCTTGGGGTTCCATGGTTTGTGTGAACCTCGCTTGCTCTCCAGCTGTATTAGTAATGTTGGCCTCCATTTCCCCCACTACTGGGTATTTCTCAGGCTATGGAAATTCAAATGGGAATCCTCTGAGATGACTGTTCCCTAAGGCGAACATTAGTATCCAAACAGAAACGTAGTTAATACTTACACACTTCGAAGCACAGTTTTCCTGATCTACAGAGTTCCAAAAATGACATCCTTGGATGCACTGCAAGAGACAGTAAGAGACAATGGTGACTGACAAGAGTGACTTTCTTTTGTCACTTGAATATGCAACGTAGTAACAAAAGGTGTTTTAGAAACAGAAATCTACTGAGGAATCTTGGCCTCGAAAGAATC
The DNA here is from genome assembly GCA_007922815.1 of Macrotus californicus. NCBI lineage: Eukaryota > Metazoa > Chordata > Mammalia > Chiroptera > Phyllostomidae > Macrotus > Macrotus californicus. Next base: position 8,218 of record VMDR010012192.1, on the reverse strand, counting down.
AGGACCTTTGGGGTTATAAACAGAGCTGCCCTATCTCCAGACCGCAGGGCAGTGTGGTTCATGGAAAGGTGGCAAGTGTGCTGCCGAGTGGATTCAGCCCAGGGTAGGCAGGTCAGGAACCCAGAGAGCATTCAAACTTCAGGTAGCACACTGTCCACAGGTGGCTGGCAGCAGGTAAAGTCTAGGACAGCATGGCATTGAACATGTCATGGGTCCATTGGGTGGCCTCACATGACAAGCAAAACTCAAAGCTGGGACTCAAGCAGAAAGCAATCTATCAGAACTTATTTAGGGACAGTTTGAGAAGTCTGCTGCCCACTGGCCAGCTTTCATTCCACAGCTGCCCTGAAAAGCCTTCTCCCAAAGTCGCCCTGGCCTCCTATGGACAGATCCGGCCCATTTCTCACTTTACTTGATCTGTCTGAGCCTGTGATCATGTGGACATTCCTTCCACGGACCACGGTGATGCCTGGATCCCACTTTCCTTCCTCTCAATTCCTTCTCCTGTAGCATCTCTTGTTTCCTCTTCCCGCAGCTTTTGAGTTTATATCCCATCCTCAACTTTGTTTCTTCTCATTTTTCAGGTTCTCCACAAGTGAGCTCATCCACTCCCTCAGTAATGGGAGAGTATAGTGTTTCTCAGACTTCATCCATTTCTTCCAGGTTGTCCAACTTGTTGGCAGATAGCTGTTGGTAATGTTTTCTTACAATTGTTTGCATTTCTTTGGTGTCCATTGTTACTTCTCTTTTATTTTCTGATTGTATTTATTTGGGTCCTCTCTCTCTCTTTTTTTTTCTTGATGAGTCTGGTTAAAGATTTATCGATCTTGCTTATCTTCTCAAAGAACCAGCTCTTAGTTTCATTGATCTTTTGTATTATTTAGATTCTATTTTGTTTATTTCTGTTCTGATCTTTATTATTTCCTTTCTTCTACTCCCTTTGGGCTTTGTTTGTTGTTCTTTCTCTAGTTGCTTTAAGTGTAAGGTTAGATTGTTTATTTGATATTTTTCTTGTTTCTTGAGGTAGGCCTCAGATGCTGTAAATTTCCCTCTTATAACTGTGTTCTCTTTGTCCCATAGATTTTTGGTTGCTGCGTTCTCCCTTTCATTTGTTTCAAGGTATCTTTTGATTTCTTCCTTGATCTCATTGTTAACCTGTTCATTATTTAGTAACATGTTATTGAGCCTCCATGGGTTTGTCTGGTTTTCAGTGTTTTTCTTGTGATTGATTTCTAGTTTCACATCATTATGGTCAGAGAAATGCTTGATATGATGTCAGTCTTAAATTTATTGAGACTTGTTTTGTGCCCTAACATGTGGTCTATCCTAGAAAATGTTCCATGTGCCCTTGAAAAGAATGTATACACTGCTGCTTTGGGGTGAAATGCTCTGAGAATGACAAATCCAACTGATCTAGTGTGTCATTTAAGGCCACTGTTTTCTTGTTGGTTTTCTGTCTGGAAGGTCAACCCATTGATATCAATGGGATGTTAAGATCTCCTGCTATGCTTGTACTACTGTCAATCTATCCATTTACGTCCATCAAGATTTGATTTATATATTTAGGTGTTCCTCTGTAGGATGCATAAATGTTTACAAGGGTTATATTCTCTTGTTGGATTAATCTCTTTATCATTATGTAGTGTCCTTCTTTGTCTCTTACTATAGCTTATTCTAAAGTCTATTTTGTCAGATAAAAGTACTGCTACCCCAGCTTTTTTTTCCCCTTCCATTTGCATGAAATATCTTTCCCATCCCTTTACTTTTAGTCTGTGTGTACTACCTCAGCTTCAACCATCCTAGGTGTCAATATCCCTACATCAAACTTCAACTGAGGCTCCTTTCTGAGCACCAAACCCAGATTTGCAATTGCTCAATAGATATAGGAACATCTGTTGAAGTTCCTATAATCACTGCAAATTCAGCATGTCAAACATTAAATTCTTCATGGTCTGCCTCCAATTTGCTTTTTATCTTGTGTTTCTCATTAATATGTTAAAATCTGAGTTGCCTGAGCCAGAAATCAGGGCGTCTTCTCTTTCTCTCACCCCACTCACCCCCTGGGGACAATCCATCACCAAGTCCTACTGACTCACCTCTTGATTAGTGGAAATCTGAGTTCCTCAGTCACTCACTGCCCCTGCTTTTCTTTGGTGCCCACCACCACTTGCTAACAGACTCACGAGAGACCTCTTATTTCCACATTTGAAATGATCCTTTTAAAACAAAACCTAATCACTACCTAAAACTTTGTGCAATTGAAACCAAATTCCCACCTGGTATACCGAGCTCTCCATGATCCAGCCCCACCTAACTTGGCAATCTTGTCTTCTACCTCCCCATCCTCCACGGACATGCCCCATTTTCCAAGCAGGCTATAATAGTCTTATTTTCCTGAACAAGTTAGGGCTCATTCTGGCTGGTGTACCCTTTCCCCTCTAGTCCTTCTAGAAAATTCTTTATCTTTCCAGTCTTAGTTCAAGAGTCATACAGGCAAATGAGGTACTTTTACTCTTGTGTATTTTCTTTGCTCCTCACCCATACGACTATTCTGGCTCCCGTGATGCTCTCTGGTGATGATTTTAAGTATGTGTCTGTCTCTCTTACAAGGTGGACAGTCCTTTAAAACAGAGGCCCTATTTTATTCAGTCTTAAGCCTCTATTACCAGCACAGCGCCTGCTTCATACTTATGTTCTGAGTCACTAAACACTTGTTACACAAATAGACACAGGTGCGGAAAAGTGATAAAGCCATCAATGTAATTGTTAGAAGAAACATTGGAGACGATCTAATCCAACCCTCTCAGATAACATGTAATAAATTTATGTCTCAGAAATATTAATTTGCCTTAAGCTATGCAGGTATGTAGAATCAAAGTCAGGGGCTTGGATTGGTCCTGGGCTCTTTCCACTTCAACACACTGTCCCTGGCTTCATTTTTGAGTATTCTATAATTCAGACTGATAAGTATTTTTGATTGTCCTTCCTCCAGCAGGGACAAATAAAAGATCTTTCTTAGGAATTATTCTCATTGTGATAAAACCCGACCATTGGCCCTTTCTTATCAATGCAAGCACTTTACAGTTCTCAACAATAGAAGTGACTACTCACCGGCTCACTCAGGTTATATGGCATGCCACTGTCCAGGTGCCTGCCCTGCAATAAAGAAGGGGGTAATAAACACCAGCTCCCAATAGTGTGTTCAGTAATACCTACCACACCTTTAAAAAACAAACAAAGCAAAGCTTCCTGGAATAGTGCTGCCTCCGCAGTGCCTTCTAACTGTAAAGAGAAAAAATGTCTTAAAGTCGTTAAATCAGTCATGAAATCAGACAAAAAGGCCAGTGCAAGTTATAAGATGTAACATGTAAAAATTCTGCAGAAATGATAAAGGTGGGATGGGTGTGTGGCTTTAGGAAGTGGAGAATGACAATGGGGAGAGTGTCACACAATATTAAACAGCCTGTGACATGTCAATCATGTCAAAGGACTCTTGGGTTAAACACGAAATTTTTCTTTTTTAAAAGTAGCCTTATGAAAAGCAGAGAGAAAGTAAAACTTCAGAATTTTAAATAGAGTAAAATATCAGATTACTCTGATTATTTCTCATGTTTCCATAAATTTTAAGAACTTTTTTTGTGCTGGAGGAAAATGAAAGAAATAGGAACTAAAGGGAAAAACTCCCAGTCTTTCTGTTCCTTATTTGAATGGGTCCTTCATAAACAGAAGGCTTCAAAACGGATGGCAATACTGGACCTAGGACAATCAGGTAAGTACTCGAATAGCGTTGTCTGGATATGCTCTAATTGTCAACCTGCCTCACTGATTGACTTAGAATTATAAGCAGAGGAATGAATACTCAGTGAATTTTGCTTGTTAGTATTTCTCAGAACCTCCCCTTGAAAGTTGCTGAATTTGAACCACTGAACCAAAGAAGTGATTAATCCAGTAAGGAGCACACCATCTGTCCTTGGCTGACTCAGCATTACTAGCAAGATATGTTCCAGGAGGCGATAGAAAATCCAAGGGGCTGGAGGGAGGAGGGACAGGGGTTAAGCATCTGTTGTGTCCTGACCATCCTATGCTTTCAAATGGAAGAAAAATGATGTTCGTCACTATGTTTATTGAGCATCTCTCTTCTTTCCACGTAAGCACAATCCACTTTTCTCTTCACTCTATCCCCTGTACCTTAGAGCAGTGCTTTGGGGGTAATAGGTGTTCAGTAAATATATACTGAAGAAATAAATCCATAAATTCAGGATGGCTAGCACTTCCCAGGACCCAGCCGTGTGGGAGTTACTTGAGAAGTAATCAGATGCAGGAACCAAAGAACAAATGTTGCCTTTTTTCCTCTCATTTGATGTGGGAATAGAGATTACTCTGATTGCCATTCCCTAACCACTTATATTTGTAAAGAAGGATGCACAATATGTTTTTGTTTTAGATAATGAATACTATGAACTGTATCTTTTAGATTAATCATGCAACCATGTGCTTAATATTACTTTGTTCCCATGATTTTGTTCAATAGGAAGCTCTGATTCTCCTTTATATGACTGAACCACAATCATATACAATTGAGTGTAAGAAAGTGAACTTGCAATTAAATTTTTTTCTATTTCTTCAAAAATCTGTTGGCTCATTACAGCAGCAGGGTGGACCCTGGGTAGTTTTTGTGTTCCATTTTAAATAATAGGACAGCAGAGCCGTTTCTTGGTGACCATAAAGTCATCTTGTGACAGTTCTGAGTCCTTCAGTTGGCAGCTCTCAAGATTAAACATAACAGTCAGAATGCAATGCCTGTGAAGTGGTCTTGGGCAAAGGCAGCCTCATGAGCCAGGTGCACAGGGTTCGGAAGAAGCAGATTTTATCGACACTCTTCCTTAACCTCCACTCGCTCTCCCTCCCTCCCCCTCCTCCTCATAGCAAACAATTTGTGAGCAACTCCTACTTTCCAGGTCCTCTTCAAGGTGTTTTACACTAAATTTCATTTAGCGCCTCAACAACCCCATTAGGCAGGTACTATTATCAACTCCATTGTACATCTGAGAAACTGGGAAGTTTAGTAAGTTGCCCAAGAGTTAAATTTGGAGGAGAATGGGAGGAATTGCCTCCAGAACCTGTGCTCTTAAACATAGCACAGATGCTTCCTGCAATCTGCACCAAGTTCACATCGCTCACTTCGGAGTTAGGAGGTGCCTGGTTTACCCTAGTTCCACTGGCTACAATCCTTTGCTTAAAACACGCATCCCCAGTCCTGGACCTCGAGTCCGCCTGACCCAACACCTACTTCTTGGCACAAGGTTTTCTGCCCTGCCCACCTCAGCTGGATCTAATTTCATTTACTTCCTACCTTAATAAATGAAAGAACGAATGATCTGCATTTTAATCTCGTTGCTCCTGATAGGACATTTTAATAGTTAGCCTGTGCTGTCTAAACTTAGTGTTCTCACCTGAGACATAAGCAAAATAATAATTCACAAAGTTCTGTGGGGATTAGATTAAATAATGTATTACTCCAGTACAGTGCCAGACACTTAGAAATCTATTATTAATAGTACGTGCAAACTTGCTATAAACAGACTTTTGCAGACATCTCTTTGGTTCGTTATGCAATAATCACTTCAGGTAAATTTCTTGATGTTCAGGGTTGTAGGTATATTCTTCCTTTTAGTTTTGATATTTTCTAACTTACGTTTTCTAGAAATGTATCAATTTACATTCTAGTAAACAGTACATGAAAGTGCCCATTTATCCAAATTCTGCCAACTAAATGTTTTTAACTTTGCCAAACTGATAGAAGAAAAGTTGATAATTTATTTTTACTGTAAATTTCTACATTTCTGTGAAGTTGGAGATCACATGCTTTTTAACCACTTATATTTCTTTTTTCTGAAGTGGGTCTTCATGTTTTAAACTTGTTTTAAATACTTTTACATATATAAGAATTGATAAATTCTGTTTATCATGTGCAATCCTCTTTTCTATTTTTGACTTTGCTCGTACTGCCATATAGTCTAAGTGTTTAAGCAGCCATACTTATTAATAGTTTCTCTTAGGAATTCTGGATTTTTGAATCAGGTTTCTTAAGGCATTCCCACTCCAAGATTATAGAAATATTTGTTCCTAATTTATTTTAATATTTTTATGGGGTACAGTCTTATCTTGTTTTTGTTTCTTGTCTGGATTAAATCATACCATTTTTTAATACCCCCTGGAATTTATTTGAATCTGATAAGGATGTAGGTGTGTGTGTGTGTGTGTGTGTGTGTGTGTAACTTTTTTAAAGCCTACTTTTTACAGCAGTTTCAGGTTCACAGCAGAATTGACACTAAGGGTCAGAGATTTCCCATATACCCCTGCCCTCACACATGCAGTCTCCCTCACTAGCAGCATCACTGACCAGCAGAGTACATTTTTTACCAAGGATGAACCCACAGTGATGCATCACAACCATCCAAAATCGATACTTCACGTGAGGGTTCACTCTTGGTGCTGTACATTCCATGGGTTTGGGCAAGTGTATAAGGACATCTATGCATCGTTACACTCTCAGAAAGTATTTTCACTGCTCTGACAATTACCTGTGCCCTGCTTGTTCGCCTTCTCCCTCCCCCCATTCCCTGCTGCTGTCATTCACCGATCTTTTCACTGTCTCCATAGTTTTGTCTTTTCTAGAATGTCACAGAGTTGAAACCATACAGTCTGTAGCCTTTCCAGATTGGCTTCTTTCACTTATTGATAGTAATAAATTTAAATCCCTCCATGTCTTTTATGCTTAGTAGTTCATTTCTTTTTAGCTCTGAATAATATTCTATGGCCTGGATGTGCCACGGCTTATTTACTCCTTCACCTACTGAAGGAGGGAGTTACTCTTCACTCCAAGTTGATAACCCCAGTTTGATCTGAACTGTGTCTTCAGCACATCCCACACTCCCTCATGTGTATGGTCTTATTTCTGAACTGTATTCTGCTATACTGGCCTGTCCGCTCCTACATCAATGCAAACTGCTCATTTCTGGGTATTTTATGGAATTTGGGATGTGGTTTTGTTCCATTATCTTGTTATAAAGTTGTATGTAATATACAAGAAAAGTATTACTGTTTGTATATTTTTAACTAGGACAACCTTCTGAACTCTATTGCTTCTCACAGTCTTTTAGTGAATTAAACTATAGTTTTAACAGAGTGCTTCTCAACAGCAGCTCCACAGCTGTTGGGATTTGCTACTGAGAAAAAAAGGGTTTTGTTGCTGAAAAAGGGAAAATTGTGATTAAACAAAGCCACTCATATGCTATTATGTCATGTGGATGTACGTAAAAAAGGGTATGGCAAAAAGAATTTCCATAAATTATTTGATCATAAATCTCTTTTGTTTCTTTTTCATAATGGATCTCACAATGCTGGTGTTCTGAAGAATATTATCTTTTGTTCCTTACAGCACATGGCATATATAATTCAAAAATATTAAGTCAGTTAATGTAAAATACCCATGCTCAAGCATAGAACCATGATTTGTGCATTTTGGGACAGCAATTCTAACATTCCTTTGTATAATACTCTCTTGTTTTTCTTTAAAAAGCAAAGATGCCTCAACATCAAGAACCTCCCAGTGAAATCAAAGATGACCTTCACAGCAAATGTCTAGGCTAAAAGGGATGGTACAGAAAAAAAAAGATTCAAACAGTGTAATAAACTTGAGCACTTTATGTATCCTTTCCCCTAATCCATGGCTGTGTTCCTTGTCCATTCACCTAGCCCCTGTCCCACCGGCCCCTGTGTGGGAGCCCAGGTGCAGAGCCTTTGTTACAGTCACCAGTCAGATTGGTAGACCGTGTCTCTTGCAGTCACCACCACATCAGCGGTGCCTTTCTCTGTAGGTGGTGAACGGAAGGCAACCCAGCAAAGGAACAAACTGTCTACTCCTACTGCCAAATCCTGAAATCAAAGAGCCCACACAAAGAGATGAGATAAAACTAAACTTAACTAAAAATAAAATCAAATAAATAGAATAGAAACTACAACAATGGAAACAACCAGCATCAGTTTTGAGAGTAACTACATTAACAAATGATAGTGATACATGATGGAATATTCTAAATACAGGTACATTAAAGATCTTGTTTCCTTAAAAGTTCAGGGTATAGGAGAAAATATAATATTAAGAGAAAAAGCAGGGTGCACAAGTGTGTGTAAAACTATGTACCTGTTTCAGGAA
>VMDR010012191.1:0-27002 GCA_007922815.1 Macrotus californicus | reverse complement strand
ACAACAACAGGTTTACAGTTGTGAGTACGTGAAAGAGAGTATTCTTGTATTATTTATTTATTTATTCTTGTGTTATTTATTTGTATTACAACTGTAATATGAAGTAAGTCAGAAAATCAATAAGGATATAGTTGAAATGAACAGCACCATCCACCAACTGGATTTAATTGACATTTATAGATTACTTCATTCAACAACAGCAGAATACACATTCTTCTTATGTTTACATAGAGCACTTATCAAGTTAGACTAAAGTTTGAGCTATGAACACATATTGTAACAAATTTAAAGGAATAGGAATCATATGAAGTATGCTCTCAGACCACAATGAAAGTAAACTAGAAGTCAATAACAGAAATATAGCTGGCAGTTTATACAACATTCACGTAAATACTGCAGACTACACAACATTCATCTAAATAACACATAGATAAAAAACTCAGAAATTAGAAAATATTTTGAAGTAAATGAAAATTTTTTTCAAAATTTGTAGGATGCAGCCAAAGCAGTACTTAGAGGGAAGTTTATAGCATTGAATTCATATGTTAGTAAAGAAGAGCCATGGCTGAAATGGCTCAGTGGATTGAGTACTGGCAAACCAAAAGGTCGTTGGTTCGATTCCCAGTCAGGGCACATGCAAGGGTTGCAGGTCAGGTTTCCAGTCGGGAGTGTGTGAGAGGCAACCACACATTGATGTTCCTCTCTTTCTCTTTCACCTTCCCTTCCTCTCTCTCTAAAAAAACAATAAATAAAATCTTAAAAAAAAGAAAAGAAAAAACATTTGGAAATCAAGCATCTAAGCAGCTTCCATTTTATGAAACTAGAAAAAAGAAAAACTTAAATCCAAAGTAGGCAAACAAAAAGAAATAATAGAAATCAGAGCAGAAACCGATAAAATGGAAAACAGAAAAATGAAATAAATGAAATCAAAAGCTACTTTTTAAAAAAAACAATAAAATCAATAAACTTTTAGCCAGGCCAATTAAGAAAAGGAAAAGACACAAATTACTCATATCAGAAATGAAAGAGATCATCACTATTGATCCCATAGACATTAAAATTATAATAAAATCTATTATAAACTGCTCTTTGTCCACAAATTTGGCAACTTACATAAAATGCAGCAATTACTTGAAAGAATTTTTGTGTTTTAATGATGTGTTTATTTTATTTATTCATAGTTATTGTAATTCTTTATATATTTGAATCATTTCTGTCCTCCCGGTTTTTTTTTTTGTTTATAAGATTATTCTTTGTTTTTTTCCTTTTCTATTGTCTGTTGAATTAATTTAATTTTCTTCTTTTAAATACCCTTCCCTTTACCACCCCCTCAACTTGGAGGCTATACATTTTGTTTCCAGTGTGTAAATGTTTTACCCTTAAAGAGACCAGCAGAGACTGGTAGGTATCCCTTATTATTTATTTCCTTCTTTTTGAGTACTAGAAAGGCTGATTTTAGTTGAGATACAGTTGTCTGGAATTAAGACCACACTTCCAAGCTTCCCTTAGCAACCCAGAGGTCACAGTGACCTTAACAAAAACTGTGGGTGAAGTGCTGGGGGTGAAAGCCTGATTGGTATCAGGCCCAGAGAAAGTGGGAGACAATTAGAGCACGAGTAGACAACTCTGTTCAGGGAGTTTTAAAAAAATATTTATTGAGGTATAACTTATATAACATAAAATTAACCATTTTAGAGGGAACAAGTCAGTAGTACTTAGTATATCTATGATATTGTGCAAATGTCACCTCTAGGTACTTTAAAAATATTTTCATCACCTCAGAATAAACTCAGACCCATTAAGCTGTTTTTCCCTATTGCCCACACTCTCCACCCCCCCAAGCAAACACCAATCTATTTCTGTTTCTGTGGATTTATCCCTTCTGGGTATTTCATGTAAACATAACCAAAGAATTTGTTTGCTTTTTTGTTTCTTTCTTTTTTTTTCTTTGTTGTAAGGAAGCACAGAAATGGGGAAATGGCAGAGAGAGATATAGGACGATATCATGGCAAGTCAAGCCTCTGCTCTTTCTGTTTGAAGTTGAAATCTCTGCACTTCTCAGAGTTATTTTCAAGAATCTCTTTCCTGTGGCCACTTTAAATGTCATCTCTGCTGCATCCTATTTAAACAGTTCTAGCCCTTTCCTAGTGGCTACTTCCAAAAGGTTGGGGGAGAAGGGAAGGAGAAGAGCTCTCTGTTCTTTCTGGTTCCCAGCAGTCCACATCTAGCTGTTATTGAGATGACACTTGGCAAATGCCTTTAACAATTTCTTAAACTGCCCTTTGTAGTCCAGAAATGGATGGGGACCAGATCAATGGAGAAGTGAAAGCTGCTAAGCCTAGTCCACTCTTCTTGTCTCAATGACACTGTAAGAGAGCAATCAGGATGAGTCCTTGGAGAATATTGGGCATCCTCAGCTGGAGGAACTGAGATCTTCCAAAGCCATTGTTCTTCACTGAAAAGCAATACTCACATGAACTATTTATTAGGTACATTGTTTAGCTAGTACTATGCTGTGTTCTCTATGCTTATTCTATTAGGTCTTCATAATTACTTTGTCTGGTAGATACTGTTTTTACCAGTATTTCCATTTTACACATGAGGAAACTGAGGTTCACAGCAGAAAAGTAATTAGCTCAAGATTATACAGCTGGAATAGATGGGACACACATTAATTTGACTTTAAAGGCTGGTTTAACAACTATACTAAGTCACCTGAGTTTTAGCTGAACTTTAAAGGCATCTACAAGATGCTGGTTGGGCAGGGGCCCCAGAAGATCTTGGCAAGAGAACTCTTTGAGGAAGCCACTCATTTCATATTCTCCTATTCAAATCAACTTGAGTGACTCAATGTTTCCTTGCATTTCATGCATTTTGCCTTGCAGTTGGAACTGCTTGGGTATTCCCCTTGACACTGAGCTGGTACTTTTTAATATTTTCATGTTTGCCTTCAGCCGTTTGAGGGTTGCATTGTGTCCCTGCTTGCTCCCAAGTCTGGTGTGGCTGCCAAAGCCCATCCATTGTTACTGACTTACTATTTCCTCACTTGATGTTTCATCAGCCTCATTGCTCACTTCCCACTCTGGGGATGAATGTTTAAGTGCAGCTTTTCACACCCTCATTCACACTTGCTCTCTCTCCCCTTGCTTCTGAAGGCTGGTGAGCACAGCTCAAATGTCAGTTGTGGGCTCTGGAGACTTTCTCTTCTTGGGCCCCTCAGCTGAGGCTGTGCATCTGGCCATAGGACTGTGCTTTCCTGAGGGCCATTCCAAAGAGGTTGGGCAAGAGGTGATGAAACTTATTTTATGAGCATCTGAGACAAACTCAGAAATTTCAAGCAGGGTTTAGTTTGTGGTATTGGTGGTGAAGGAGGTTTTATTCTGTTTTGGCAAATTTGTATGCAGGTACAAAACAGATGGGTAAAACTCAACCACAAAGAAATGTGTCTCAAAGAACAGGGGAGGAACCCTAGAGGATGACTTAAACACTCGTGTCTATAACATACTGTGCTTATGGAAGATACTACCTTTGGAGGAAACCAGGATAAGGGTATGTGGAAATTTTCTGTACTATTTCTGCAATTTTTTGTGAGTCAAACTATTTTGAAATAGAAGGTAACAATAACAACAACAGCAACAACAACAACAACAATTTAAGATATTAAAAAAAAACCTGTGTTTACTTTTGTATTTATATTCCTATCCATAGCCATATCAAGTTTACTGCATTTCCCACTACTGATTTACAACTGGGAATCAGCAGGAGTCACCCTGGTTATGCCACTAAGTACTCTGTGGCTTTGCAATTATTCACATGTCACATTCTGTGGGGAACCTATTTGTGTGTGATGTGACCTGTGGCTCAGATCTGGTTCTGAACGCAGACACATGTGGCATGCAGGGAACATCCGTGAATAGGTTTCCCGTGGGTAATCAGGCCTGCATTGTACCTAGGCTGCTTTGAAACTTGCTCATGCAAAAACTCCCTCACCTGGGATGGAAACTGCAGAAGTTTACTGTGACATGTGCTAGACTTCCCAAGCATGAATGTAAACAGCCCAGCCTTCTCTCCTTTACATTTGTAAATGACCTTTCTCCTTGCAACTGGCCACATTCTTTCCTTTGTTATCTGTAAAAGGTATCCACCCAAAATGAACCTGTGCATAGTTAATGAGAACCATCCTGGAGTGTCAGTAAAAGCCTGTACAGGCCAGGGGCAGAGGCCCTTCTCTGTCTGTGGGAGAGCGGCCACCGCTACACAAGCCCTCTCTCTCACTGACAGAGTGGCCAGGCCAGCTCTCTCTCTCTCTCACGGAGAGAGTGGCCAAGCTATCCCTTTTCTCCATCGGATTTCTTTAGTCCGTGTGAATTTGTTCGTCACTTGTCCGGGGATATAGGACAAGCATTCCACAACAATACGCAGTCCTGCTGGACGAGACCGCGACAACATTCTCTGTTTTTTAAATATATACATATTTTAAACAGCTTTGTTGGGTCATAATTCACATGTCAAACAGTTCACTCATTTAAAGTGTACAATTCAATGGCTTGTAGAATATCCACAGAATATAGAATATAACCATCACCCCACCCCCCAAAATCCTATACTCATTAGCAGTCATTCCATTTTCCTCCCCACATACTTCCATCAAGCCCTAGACAACTGCAACTCTTTCTGTCTCTATGGATTTTCTTATTCTAGATATTTCATACAAACAGAGTCATAAAGTAGGTAATCTTTTGTGAGTGGCTTCTTTCACTTTGCATATTATTTTCAAGGTTCATCCATGCTATAGTATGTATCAGTACTCCATCCCTTTTTATTGCTTATATGTCATTGCATGGATACATCTCATTTTATTTATTCATTTATTTGTCGATAGGCATTTGAGCCATTTCTACTTTCTCACTGTTATAAAAATGTTTCTATAAAGACTTTTGCACAAGTTTTTGTGTGGCATATGGTTTCATTTCTCTTGGGTAAATACCTACGAGTGGAATTGTTGGGTCATACAAAACTCTATGTTTAACGTTTTGAGAGACTGCCAAACTGTTTTTGAAAGCAGCTACACCATTTGACATTTCTACCAGTGGTGTGTGAGAGGACCCATTTCTCCACATCCTTACTGCTACTTATTCCTATTTGTCTTTTTCATTACAGATATCCAGTGGTTATGAAGTGGTATCCGGCTATGTATTTTGTTTGATTTTTTCCCTGATGGCTAATGACATTAGAAACTTTTCATGTGTTTATTGACCATTTGAATATCTTCATTGGAATAATATCTCTTGAGATACTTTGTCCATTTTAAAATTGGGTTATCTATCTTTTTTTCACTGAGTTGTAAGGCTTCTTTATATGTTCTGGATATAAGTCCCTCCTTACTGAATATGTAATTTATAAATATTTATTCCCATTCTACAGGTTGTCCTTTCACTTTCATGGTATCATTTGCAGACACATTTCTTCTTAAAGTCTCAAAATCTTCATGGATATATACCAAATATGCTCACTCAAATTCGTCCTCACGATTTTTTGAGGGTACTACGTATAGAAGCTAAAACATTTTAGTTGAAAACTGCCAGAAGTTGTCTTTCTTGCTGAAGTTTAGACTCACTACTTGATGGGGAAGCCTATGCCTTTGCTCTGGGAGAATCAACTAAATAGGCCCTTTTGCTGCACAATTATAAACTAAGTTCTGCCTTGTTGCTCTGACTTAATAGTTGTTTAGTGCCGAAGCTCTAAACAGAGAAGCTGGGGGTTATTACTCATGTAAACTCCTGTGTATGTTTTAGTCAAAGCAACCTCTTCGCAGATTTGCGTTTGTGTATTTGGTGGTGGGGCAGATGCGGAAAAATGTTTCTTGGCACTGCACTATGCTTGTACTGTGGCTCTTCCTGACAGCGATAGATGGTCTTTGTGTGTTTGTCTCAGGGTTGTGTATAAGAGACAAGCACAGAGAAGAGAAGCCATAGAGGCTATTTCCACAAGAGGCTTTCTGCTATTCTGGGTTCACCCACCATGGTGTTGGAGTCCAGGTGCTAAAGTGTGGCAGGTATTGGACAGAGAGTGATTCTAGCCCCTTTATAGCCTGGAGAAGGGTGGTGTTGCGGGCACTGGAGTTGCACCATTGGAATAGACATTGGTGTTTCCACAAGGCACCTTCAGTAGTAGCTACGATGAGGTTCCTTCAAGAGCTTCAAGATCAGCAGCCCGAGAATAGACAGAATAGGAAAGAAAGGGAATGAGCAGAGCAGACTGCATGTGGTGACAAAAAGACACAAACCTGTTATGCCTCTGAGGAGAGCTAGGTTCACTTGGAGTGAGAGAAGTTTAAAGTTTAACAGTCAAGCTGGGCCTTGCAACTTGTGTCTTCGTTTTCATGTGACTGCAGTAGTACCCACAGGTCAGTCACCTTTATAAGGAGGGGGTTGGGTCAGGAGTCACCGACTAGCAGCCTGGGGGACAAATATGGTCACTGTAGATATAGTTGACTTGATTAACACAACTTTTAATTAAATTTGAATTGAAATGCCTATATGGTACATGCATTATCTCTTTATTTTGCCACAAAATGTACCATTCCTTATTGTTTCATATTACATGATTCACACATTCAGGTTACCCGTCTAACCTCTGTGGATATTCGAGTTACTGAGCCTGTGATTAAAGTGTCTCAAATAATCTTCTATTTCTGACATTCTGTGATTCAGAGTGATCTCAGTAAGAGGGCTTTGGCTATCCCAGCTAGCTTGTTGATCTATACACTCAGCCAGCAGTCCCCTATGTGGGGTGGGGTCATTCACCAGGGCCAGTGGTCACCTGAGATCATGGAAAGTGGCTGCTCTTTTACTACCTTTTTGTGCATTTTTATAATGAAATGATGGACCAAGAGGTGAGAAGCTGCTTAGAGGAAGCCAGGATATTTATCAGAAGATGGGTACACCAAGCAAGGATCACCCCACTCCCTAACATCCAAACCTGTGCCTAGGACAGAGTGCAGAGCCAATTTTTAATTTATATCAAAGTTCTGATTCCATGTCAACTTTTCTCCTTTAGAAAAGTTGACATGGCTCTGCCAGTCCCTTTTCTTTGTCAGTCTCATCCCTAACAAATATGTCCTTGGTGATTGATTGAACTTCAAATATCAGTGAGTAGGTGGCAAAAGCATCCTTTGGGTCAAAGATGCTTTTCCAGTCTCTTGGAATTTCACTGCACAGAAAATGTCTATTTTGTTTATCAAAAGGAAAATAATGAGAGTTAAGGGGAAATCATTTAATGAGAAAATTACTTTTTCTATTGAAGTTATTTCTACCCTTCTAAAGACAATATTATTAAATTATAGGAGTGATGTTCTAAACATTTTGAAATCAACTCATGTAATCATCTCATATGATTCTAACTCTTATGAAATCAAAGGGCAGACAGCCTCATTCTGATTTTACACAGAAGAAAGCTGAAGCGCAGAAAAATTAAGAGCTGGCTCAAAGACACATGACTAATTAAATGGTTGAAATGTGAAACTTTGTGAGTTCTCACACATAATACAGTCAAATAAAAATTTTAGGAAAATTAATTTACCCTGAACTCTTCCTCAAAACCAATATTTATAAAAGAATCTTAATTCCTATCTTTGTGCTTTCCCCCCTTCCTCTTTGTCCTCTTGATTCGGACATTTGCAGATGGGGGCAGCAGTTGTGATAAAGAGAAAACTGAAGATAGCCAAGTTCAGTGTGCAATTTTATGATAAATTACTAAAGGGATGTTCTCAGAGGAAAGGTTAAGTGTGGTGGTGTTGAGAAACACTGGCACATAAAAAGTGCAATAAAATCAGTGTAGCATAGAACGAGAAGACAGTCTATTGTGAACTTGATCTAATAGAGTCAAATAAAATAATGTCCATAGTCACACAAGCAGGATATAAGAACTACAATCTCCAATCAAGACATTCCTGTGCAGATAATACCTGGCCCAAGGGGCTGACCATGCTTTGCATTCGTAATGCTACACTCCCAGGGCAAGAAGAGATTTAAGGAGTGCATCAGCTGAAAGCGTGTGAAGTTCAAAACCAAGAATAAGAAAACAATTAGAAACAGACATCTCCTGCTTTACCACAACTTGACCAAAGAAAAATGTGGATGGTTTACATAAGCAACAGGGCTCCACAAAAGGAAGAAATATAGATTTTGAGAAAATCTTTAGGAGAAACTCAGTTTTCCTAGGTGGAGAAAAAAAATGCAGTATTTGAATGAACATGGCTAAGCACCTTTGAAGAGTCATAAAAGTCTTAAAGATTTGTATAGAACACATGGGTTTGTTCCTCCTGCAAATATAAAAATGGGCATGCAGAGGTAGATTTGTATAGCTGAGCTTGTGGTATGTTATGAAGCTCAGTTATTAACTTAAAGCAAGCCCTCAACAACAGTGAGAACCTTGATTCTGTGGAAAGACTGGCAGTTTACAATCATGAGAGAGTGAATTCCAAGAAATTGTGCAATAATAAATTGTCAGTCACTGACAGGCACTAAGAGCTATAATTAAGGGATAATGCTCCTATTCAGAAGAAACAAATGGCTGAAAGAATAAACAGGATTCTCACTAGTGACTTTTCTAATTTATTTTCTTCCGCAGCAGCTCATCAGTTGAGAACCACTGTGTTAGGCCGTATGTCTGCAGAAGGTGTTGTCAGGGCATCTCTTTTTTTGAACTGATGTTTTCTGACTTTTGGCCACTTGTTCACAACAAGGTTTTCTCCTGTGTATTTTAGTGGGCTTTCTGTACTTCATTTAGAAATGCTGGGAGGACTGGCAGGGCAGGCCTGCCCGAGGTCTGTTTACACGAGGCAGAACTCCCTCTAAGGAAAGGGAGAACTGGGCAACACAGATTTAGCTAAGGGACAGGCTGGGTAAGTGTGGAGGAGAGTGGCTCCAAATTCAAGTGTTTCTTGCTCAGCTGCCCGATGACCCAACAACTGCAGATTCATATCTGAGGCCTAGGTTTAAGGAGCTGCAATCAATAAAAATTAAATCAGTTTGTTTGCTAAAATCTCTGTGGGCTACTGAGAGCCCAAGGGGTATGTGGACCAGTTCCAGAAGAAACAGTAGACAGTATCCTCATTGCTGACATTATTGTCCCTGACGTGGTGTGAGTATATTCGTGAGGGGGGTGGTTAGCAGACACAGTGGAACATGGATGAGAACCAGCTCTCTCTGCTCACATCAGCAGCACCTCCCATCGTTAAAGACAGAGCACGGGGCCTTTGGCATAGAGACCAACCTTGAATAATTGGCGGCCATTGCAGTGGCCTTGGCAGGGCTGGCAGAAACCTCAGCGCATCTGCCCCTTCATCGCTGGCAGCAACAGGAATCATCATTTCCATGGTTCAGAGCAGAGTGAAAAGTGAAGCAGGGTAGGGGCAGGTGCGTGGCAGCTGAAACACCAGCTTATGCCTTCTCAGGGCTATGTGGACAGAAATTCAAGGTCCTTGTTGATCTCGAAGATCAGATGTAAGCATATCCTATGAAATTGTTTTGTTGCTACAATCTCACTGTAGCTGCAGGTCAGCATGGACTGGGGGGACACACATGATACAAAAGAGGAAAGGAGAGCCTGTGTCCCCTGAGTTACACACCTAATGTTAGGAGCAGGACTGATGAACGGGTGCTCAACCTTGGCTGAGTCCTGTGCCCCAAAGGTCTGGTTTCATTTGGATGTATTTATTTTTCAAATCAATTGTAGTTTGACAAGGGGAAGGGCCAGGTAGCTCTCTCAGATTCGAGTGGTGAGCATTCCTTCATTGGCCTGACTGCAGAGAGAGAGAAGCAAGAGAAAAGAAGTCAGGAGGGTGTAGAATGTGCACTTATTCTAGACTTTGATGGTGCAAAAGGGAAGGGCTGGAGCTGCAAATGAAGAAAGAAAACCAAGTCACTTAAAAGCATTGGCTTTAGGTTCATGAAGACAGCAGGAAGAAGAAGAAAAGGGTGAAGTCTGACATCAGAGAGCAGTTGGATTGAGGAGAAAGTGGTCCTAATTAGAGGAAGTCAGAAGGAGAGCCAGGGAAAGGTTTGGGGAGTAAATAGAATGACACAGGTAATAACACACCAGGCAAAAGAACATACAGTCTTTGTACATCTGAATCAAGACAAAAGAGCTCCTTAGTCTGGTAAGAAAAGCTGATTCAAGTTGCCCAAATAAGAAATAGTTGAGGCTTAAATGGAAATACGACAGGATACAAGAGGGAACGGAGGAAGAAGTGGCTATTGACTTTGAGACCTGGGCATAGGAAGGAAAGGGTAGAGTCACTGTAGGAGCTCATTGAGACCACAGGTCCCGACTTAGCAGGTGGTAGACACTTAATAAATGTTATTACATGGAAAGTTGTTTCTAAAATACACTTGGAAATAGTATCACCGAATGGTGTTTGCATGTTACTTGTTCTTCCTTTTTCTGAATCGGTTTTTTAAAATCTTGTTTTCAGTTTCAAAGAACATATTTTTTTCATTACATCATGAACAGGCAAACATTCTGCAGTTTCGAAGTATTCCCAATACTTCTCTGGTTTTTATTAAGTATAAGCTGAGCCAGTTTGGCTTCCTATTTAAACAGGTATTCCAAATTATTACCTTAATACATTAATTGAGCCATTTACTGAAGCAAACTTTTCTTTTTTTTCTTTTTGATTTGTCACCTAGAGGTGGGAGTTAGTGGTGGCATGAAAACAGAGTGATGGGGCGGGAGAGATGAACTTCATTAATCAACTGAACTCTTCATCGCTGGTCCTTCTAATTGCTCTCCTAGTTTTAACCTTTAATAGCCTGATAGCTGTAGCACAGTGATGTTGGGAACCACCCTGCCTGGTTTCAGAAGCTGTAACCCCCCGTGACTAAGGCTGAGTAGAGAGACCTTGGGACTGTAAGCCACTAAGGAGACAGAACTTATCCTCCTGGCAGGGGCACAGCCTCTGCCCCCTTTACTTCACCCTGCTTGGCCCCTGGAAGATGGCTAGATAGTCAATGATGGGTAAGATCCCTCAAGGGAGGGACAACCAAAGACAGGCTCAGTCACAAAGGGGCCATCAGGGAAGGACTTAGGGGACTATAGAAAACGGCTGATGGACCCTCACCCCTCCACTTTGTCACAGCCTGAGTCCTCATTCTATCTGTAAAAAGTCTCCTAATCTCTTGGATGTCCACATCCCCCACCTGATACAGGCCTGAGACAATGCTGGAGAATGGTGTCCCCCTGTGCTGGAAAGGGCGGTTCCCCTGGGGGTGATCAGGCCTAAGAAAGAATGCACAAAATTCTGTGAAACCTGCTTTGCTAAGAATGCCCTCAATTTAAATGATAAGTGTCCAAGCATACAATGAGTTTGTTTCCCAAAGTTTTATGGCCTTTTGGCATCATTTCATCTATCTGATCCTGACTCAGAATAAACCCTTAGAGTTCCTTGAATGTTATCTATTCCTTGATAATTACTGCCTGACAACGACTGATGAGCTTTACTTATACGCCCTGTATTCCTAGGCAAACTAAACCCAATAAAAGCACATTGAGAAACAGGCTCAAGGCCCTTGTTCTCTGAGAGATTGGCCACTTTTCCTCCCCAAGCAGATCATGTCTTGGTAGAATTATTCACATCTGCAGGGGCCAGGGGGAGTTTTGCAGGTGGAGCACCCCCACAACCATGAAGGGATTTTATAGACAGGATCACAGCAAACATAATTTTTCTGAGGTCCCCATGTCCTTACTGAAAAGTGATCTGAGTGGGCAAATGACTTAGGGGAGAGGTTAGCAAACTGTCTATGCCCATAAGAACGACACTGGATATTAGTTCATTATGAAGGAAGTAGTAATGTCATTGGAAAAGCCATGGAGTAGAATGTGCTCTAGTCCCAGCTATGCCAGCAGACCCCAAAAATGTCAGCTAACTTCCCTAAATATTGGTTCACTCACCTGTCAGTGGAGCTGGAGTAGATGAATCCTGTGATTCTGGACAGCTCTGAGCAGCTATTATGTTTCTAAGCGCTTTCCAAAGTTAGAAGGGTTGGTGGATCTTTCATTATTGATTATTTACTGTGGCATTTAGCTTTCTTCTGAAATGTGGGTAGCCTCTAGCATGTGCTCTCAGCCAAAAATTAGGAGACATCAGGAAAGGGCAAAAGGGGAAAGAGAGATTGTGTGTTAAAAACCTTCTCTGAGGTCAGTATTCCACTGTATAACTGGAGGGGGAGATAGATGCTTTCATATGTATTTCTTTACTTATCTATATGTGAAAGCGTTTGAGAAAATTTAAGGAAAACCTTGCATATATATGTTATATTGTTACTGAAAAGCAATTGAGGTCCTGCTGTCTGCTGCCACCCTGTAGGCAAAATTCCAGAGGCAAAGGTCTGGTGATAAAGGGAAGGAGTCTTTATTGAAAACCTTCACAATTTTGGAACAACAGCTTTCCACCTGCATTGGTCACTTAAGCCTATCACTTAAGGCTAAACCCTTAACACCTGAATTCTCTTATCATTCCTCCTGTTAGTTTTTAATTATCTTATTTCTATAAGGTTAGTTTATAAGCTAAAACAACATAAGATACAAAACCTAAACAGTTTTGGAAGAATGGAGGGCTTCTGCCTCTACAGCCTTTTCCCTCTAGAACACCCGAAGAACAATCCCACCATCCTCTGCCAGGCCAGCCTGATCCTAAGCCGAGCCTGGAGTTCTTTCTTATCCAAAATACCATCTGTTGGGCAGGAAGCTGCAGCATGATCATCCAGGCATTCTCAAGGAAGAGAGCCCAAAAGCCAGAGAGAGCCAGCACCCCTCTGAGAGCTCAAGAGTGCTTCTTTCATTTCAAATCTTTTCATCTATAACTCCATGCACTCTGGAGGCATTCAGCTTCTCAGCCAATCCTGTCCTTGGCTGTTTACAATTGTCTTGGGCAACCTCTTCCTATGGCCCCTCCCTACTCCTTCCGAGTGATCTGATCAGATCTCTGTAGCAATATATGTTTGCATACATATAAACATATATATATATATATATATACCTTTATCTCCACATATAAATCTACTTCTAGGTGAATTATATCTAGATAAGAAAAAGAACCTAAGGTAAAAGGGAGAAAGCAAGTCCTCTTTAAATAGCATTTTAAAAGTAACACTACAACTGTTACTAATCTCTGGTACCCATTGGAAGTGGAAGGATTGGGAACAGAAAGTTGACTTTAATTTGGTTAATGAGTTAGCAAGCAAGTCATTTGCTGCGCATAAATAGGAGAGAATGCTCAAAAAGAGTATGGAAGCTGGAAAGAAGGATGACTGTGAGGTAGCACTGAGGAGATCACTGGAGACTAAATTTGGAGCAAAATTTTCATTAACTGTACCAGAAGCAGAGAGATGGTAAGGCTGCTCCAAGAAAATTAATTAGGATTCTGGTTGCAAGTGACAGAAAATCCAACCCAATCTGGCTTAAACAGGAGATGGATTATCTAAAGTGGCTATCCCCAACCTTTTTGGCACCAGGGACCGGTTTCATGGAAGACAATTTTTCCACGGTTGGGGATGGGGTGGGGGAGGCCTGGGAGAGACAGAAGGTAGAGCTCAGGAGGTAACTGGAGAGCAGCTTCACTCCCTCCATGGCCTGCTGCTCTTCTCCTGCTGTTCGGCCTGGTTCCTAACAGGCCAGGGACTAGTACCAGTCTGAGGCCTCAGGTGTTGGGGACCCCTGATCTAAAGAAAAGAAAAATACAGGGATGTATGCAATAAAATTTGGTACAAGGGCTCAAATGATTTCACTAGGATCTGAAGCACCTCAGTCATGCTGCTTCTGGGTTGGCTCCATTCTGAAGTAGACCATAGTTCCTCCAGCAGAAACTTCACACTCTTCCTGGTCAACCAACAAAAGACCTGGCATTCACTCTGATTGGGCTTGATTGGCTTAAGTCATGTGTCTATTCCTGAATTTATCACTGGGCCAGAGAGAATAAAATACATTGACTGACTTGAATCTGTCATATGCTCTAACTGTGGCATCATGAACCAAGTGGTGGAAGCAGGGGCTCCCCAGAGGAAGGTTGGGGAATTGTTATTTGGAGAAAGGTATATAGATAGATATTAGGCAGCAAAAACAACACATTTTTCTTTGAGATTTTTTCAATGTGAGGATGCTTGAAGGAATGATGTAGTGGTGAGGGTTTCAAAGAAAAGGATAAAGAAATGATTCCAGTGGTGGACAATGGGTCTGTGATGGATGGGAAACAAAGTGAGGGAAAGGAGAGATGTTAAGGCAGAAGGTCCCAGGAAGCTGTAGAGTATTTTATTAAAATTAAGAGAGTAAGAACTCTGTGTCACTGGAGATAAAACTATAAAGGAGAGGCATTCCAGTCTAAAATGTGGCTGTGGAGTGTTTTAGCCTGTGCTTGTCCTGGAAATTAGTGCCTGAAACCAGAGTTTCTATTTAGACAGTTTATTTTTGGCCTGTTTTGTGCAGTGCTAAGGAATAAGAGTGAGTGGCTGGGGAGAGTGAACAGGGAAGGAGGGAAATAAAGGTAAGAGTATGTTAGCAAGTTAGTTATTACTGTGGTACTTGATTCTGCTGGGATCTTCAAAGGAGTGTATACAGTGTATCTCAAAATAGTCTACCTGGAGGACCAAAGGGAAAATAATTTATCTAGTAGCTACTACTCCCCATTTGTTGAGAGTTGCCTCTTGGAATATCAATTGGTCTCTATTTCTGGGTTGTGCACGAATGAATCCCGTAGTGTTACCCCAGGCATCCCTCAATGAAGCTCACGACATATATGTGAGGAGAGGCACTGGGTCAAAGCCTGCACGGAACTGCTTTAACTATGTCTAAAATCAAAGCTAAGGCCAAGAGCATGTTAAGATAGGGACCCAAAGGGAACTGATTAAGTCAACACTTTGCACCATGAAGCATTCACATCTCCTATGGCTCTCATTAAGTCCAGTCCATTGGTGGATACCCACAATCTCTAAAAAACTTAATACATGTGGAGTCTGCCCAGGTGGCTCAGTTGTTTGGAGCATTGTCCAGTACACCAAAAGGTTGTGGGTTTGATCCTGGGTCAGGGCACGTATCTAAGTTGTGGATTCTATCCCCAGTTGGGGTGCTTATGGTAGCTTATGAGGTTCTTACGGGTATCAATGGTAGAAACCGGTTGATGTTTCTCTCACATATCAAAGTTTTTCTCTCTCCCTTTCCCTCCCTCTCTCTCTAAAATCAATGAGGATATCTTGAGATAGGGATTAAAAAAAAACTTAATAGAGGTGGGTTGTTGCAGTCTGTGCCCCTGCAACAGTTTCCAGCACTGTATTACAGTGTTTTCCCCAATGCCCACCTTTGCCCTGAGCACTAGATCAGCCACTGGAGTTTTATTGCTGGGGGCAGGGTGCAACTCAGACCTTACCCCCCAAAATGTCTAACTACTTAAGTTGCCTTGCCATTCTGGCATTTGGGGGGCTGCCAGTATCCATTTCCCATTAACAATGGTCATGGATTCACCATAAAGAACCTCTTGAGTTTCCTGTCCCCCTTGTACAGTAGAACTCAGCTTCTCAAGGTAACCAGGGCCGATGATCTTTACCAATACTTTCGTCTTTGCCTCTTTTCCAGCAGTATGAGGAACCTAAAGAGAAGGGAGTCATAACTGTGATCCTTAAACATCTTTTAGTGGAAGTGTCTCTTCCCACCCCACCCTCATCTCAATAACTAGGACATCTAATTGGCAGAATCATGTGGGGATGGGAAGCAGAAATCCATCAGGAGGTCTCTGGGAGTGATGTTGAAAGTGGTAGAGTTTGTATTCATTCCTGGACTCTGTGACATGTACATTGTGTGTTCTAGCTATTAAGTACATGGCACCATATGTTAACTGGTGGTTCAATACACATACTGCATCTTGGAAGACAGCACCCAAAGATTGTGCGTAGTTATGCCAGAGCCAGTGCTTTAGCTAAGCCATTAATAGGTTTATAATAGATCAATAATGAAATCATCATTTTAGATCACTGAGTCCAGCTGATGGGTTTCTTGGTAAACCCAAAGCATTCTGTGATCATGTGCCCGTCGTTTAGCCTTCTAGGCAAAAAATAAAGAAAATTGATCTAAAGTAATCTTGTGTAAAATCCTATGCTGGTAAATCTGGTGTCCTGTAAGTCTTCAGGTGTGGTGCTGACATAGGTTCTGAGGGCTAGTGTGAACTCACACCCAGAATAGTATTATTAGTTTCATGAAAGTGGCTGGTTTCCTCAGGGGATTGTGCTAGTTGAGGGTTTAGGGTAGTCTCTGCTGCTACTGCTGGCATTCTGGGCACTCAGCCTTGGTCAGATGGAGGTGGTGCTGTGGGCATACCCTCCCTCCAAAAATGCCCATGTTGCAAGCCCTGAGGTAGCTCACACCCATGGGATGAGCCATCCCACTCTTCTGCTTGTTGAGTGCCTCTTCCCTGGTGGACATTAATGTCAGGGAACAAAGATCTACATGCTTTGTACTCACTTCTTTTGGTCCATTTACATGCCTCTTCCCCAGATTTCTTGTCTCTCATATTTCAATCCTGTTTCTTTCACATTCTAATCAACCAAGGAAGTCATTTACTGTAGGTCACAATCTCAGGCCACTTCTTCCTCCATGCAAAGTAAATAATCAGCTTCAATGCTTGAAACTTCCACTCATTGATGGGATTCCTCTTTGTTACTGTCCATTAGAGTCACCTTTGAGTGCAGGTGAAATGCAGCAGCAGTTAACTTTGTGCTAACAGGAATATAATGAGCTTGCTCAGGTGTAAATCACACTGAGTATTCTTCTTCCTCAGTCGGTTAGTCATAGGAAACCCCCTGTGAAAACATAGGTGTGAACTGCATGACGGTAGGTGACATGAAAATGTAGGTCTACTTGCTCAAGATGCTTACTGGTACTCCTTGGACCTGGCCAGGCCCAGTCCTGAGTTTACCAATTCCAGTATGTGATATATCACTCCTGTGTTTACTCAACCTTATGACATGGAGGATCTCATAATACCCAGATCATGATGAGTAGCTCCAAGTACACTAGGGCCCTGTAGCCTGGCAGACTTTGTTAGCTCTCTGAAGAATGGGCTTGCTCCATAACCCTAGGGTTCTATGATTCTCCTGCTGGGGTGTGCCAGAGGCTCCAACGGCATCCTTGCATACCACAGCAACTAGCATTGCAGGATCCCTTGGTTCATAAGCCCACATGATGTGCTAAATTCAACAAATTTTCACAAGCAAATACACCCCTGAAACAAGCACAGATCAAGAAATAAAACACTATCATCAGGTGGCACTAAATTTTAAGAGGATTTTTCAGGTAGCTTCTTTTTTGTTTTTTAATTACTTTATTGTTGTTCATTTACAGTTGTCTGCATCCCACCCCCCCTTTCGGTAGCTTCTTATATCGAGAAAACTCACTGGTGATGCTTTCAGCAGCCCTACTAGAGAAATCAGAAATGCTATAAGGCTGTTTTCTACAGTGACTCTGAATAAACATGAAGATTGTAGTGCTGCATTCTGAAGCTATTCCATGGTGAGAAAATGAATACAGCAGTGTCTGTCTTTATACAGCTTATATTCTAGTAGGAGAGATAGGCATTAATCAAATTATTATGCAAATAAATGTAAAATTACTTCTGGAGATGCATATTTTCTCAGGTTCTTAGCTTTCTATCAGTTTGATATCAATCTTCCCAGCCCAGTGACTTAGGGCTTTGTTCACAGACTTGTTCTAGACCTTTGGTTCCTTTGGTCTTGGCATCCTGCCTTGATCACCACAGTGTTTGTGCTCCTGCTTTCTGATACAGTCTCCAGCTGTACTTCCCACCTCTGGCCCCAGGACCTTCTAAAGTCTTGGGAAGAAGCTGCCTGCTCCAACTTAGGTGGTGTTGGAACCCAATCCCCACTTCAAGCTACTGGGCTCCTGGTGGTGGAGTGGAAGCAGCAAAAGCAGCAAGATCCCAGTGACTGTCTTCACACAGGAGGCGCCTCACTGCCAGAGGCTGTAGACAGTGGATTCTAGCATTTGGAGCTCAGCAGAACAGCTGTACCCCTATGAAGCTGGTCTTGCCACATGGTGCAGTCAGTCCTCCTGGAAGCTTGTTCTCAAAGCAGTTTCCACAGGCTCTTCCTGAATTCTGAGAATTACCTAAAATCCCAAACTAATCCCTTTTCTGCTTAAAATGGAACCTGCCATTTGCAGCTAGGAACACAGAACCATATGCATGGTGGGAACTGTTGGTGAAGCAGGATGACGGAATGTCAAAATTAGAAGACGTCCTTAACTTCAGATAGACTGTCCAACTGTCCCACACTCAGCTGGTGTTCCTAATCCATTGTCTCCTACAACTCATTGTCTACAGTGCATATGAGGGATTTCTTAAAAAGTTAAAACAAATCACGTAGCTTACTTGTTTTAAGTTTTGTTTAAAATTCTAGAATAAAATCCAAACTCCTTAACATTGCTACAAAATTTCACATGCTCTAGGCTCTGTCTACTTTTTTGACTTTGTTTCCTACCCATTCTCCTATAGGGGTCAACCTTTCTGGCACCTGCACATGCCAAATGCAGTCCTGCCTGTTAGCCTCTGTCCTTGTTGTTTGTTCTAACTGCAATTTTCATCCTCGGATCCTTGCGTGGGTGACTTCTCATCATTCAAACGTCAGCTCTTCAGAGTGACCTTCCCTAACCACCTTATCTTAAGAAGTCCCCCTATTGCTTTCTAGCCCATTACTCTTCTCTGGAGGCAAAGAGTAAAGTGTCTTGATTGAACAAAATTAGCATATTCTGAACAATCATCTATCAAATAGAAGGAGAGTCTCTTGTTTCTAATTTGTGCGAAGGCACCACATGAACTAGCAGTGGCTGTGATGTGAAAGAAGGTGTGGGAGGTTGGCATACTTGTGCAACCAGGGAGAAGCTGGCCTGGTGCAGCTAAGTGAGGAAATTCTTGAAAACCAGGCAAAGGAGTCTAAACCTTATATGTTAGTAAATGAGGTTCTGGTCCCTCAATGGGTTCAAGAGTTCTATTGCCCTCCACAGGTGCCTGGAAAGAAGTCCAGGAGGTTCGAAAGGAGCACAAGACTTGGGAGGCATCACCCTTGGCTACAAACTTCTGCTTTCTTCCATGTACTGCTGGGTAGGAAGGGATGGGAGGTAGTGCACAGTGCCTGACACCTGGTAGACAATCAAGAAATACTTGCAGAGTGAATGTATGAGGCCAGATCTACATAAGCCATAGTGTGGAAGATCACTGCTGGGAGCTAGCTGGCCACAGATGGCCATGTCAGCATAGTCATAGGGCAGACTGGCAGAAGTTTCAGAGAAGATGAGCCTGTCTCTGGGGAGTTTGTTACCTATATCATCTCCTTGGTAAACATATGGCCCCAGAAACGAGAGTTCAACTAATAATCAGACTCCATGAGTCCTAGTAGGAGTCTTTTTCTTTTTTTTTTAATTTTTATTTTATCCAGATGAAATCTCCTGAGGTGGGCATAGCTCATAGAGAGAAAGCAAGCCAAAAATTACTGGTGAAAATGCCTCTGGGTAGAATCAACTCCCTGTCTTCATTTTGCTCTGTTTCCTGGCAGTTTTTTATGAACATAAACCACATATTTTTATAACTGTTCTTCATTAAAATCATTGAGGGCTGAAAATAAGAAAGCAGGCTGACATTACTGCTGAGAGATCTAACTTTGCTTTGTCAGAAAGTCCAGGGACAGGGACTGAGGACCTGACTCCCTCCTACTCCCTTTTTCCTTTTTCACCTTCCTTCCTATTTCCCTTCCTTTTCCTCCCCTCCCCTTCCCTCCCACTTCCTTCCCTTCCCTTCCACTCCTCCTCCCTCCCTTCTTCCCTCCCTCCCTTCCATCTTTTCTCTTTTCTGTCCTTCACCCACTTCAACTTCCTAAATACTGCCTATGTTGTAAATATAACACCAGTGCTGAAGACAAAGCAATCAATGGGATTTTCCATCCTTGAAGCACATACACTTTAGCCTGTCCTTGCATGCTTTAGGGATTTGTATCAAACTCAGATTTAGGAGCAAATGATTTGGTTTGGGTTTCCAGGCACCAAGCACTCAAATATTGCTGGGCCTCCGTTTGGCCTGCTAAGAGGTGAGCAGTGAGGTGAATCAGAGAGCTTGAAAGTGGCCTGCTGCTCTGCATCTGTCTTGCAGGTAATTAGCAAGGCTGGGCTGACAAATATGGCTCATGGAGCCTCTGCCATTGTGGATGTTTTAGGAAGTAGAGCTGGGTGGTCAGTGAAGATTGCATTTGTCAAAAGGAGGCACTACGTAAAATCACCAGGAACATAATTTGTGCCCCTTTGCTCTGTTCAAGAGGAAGAGGGTGACAGACAATTTAACATGTGTGAAATACAACAAAATGTACCTGTCTTCTTAGGTTTTCAGATACAAGTTATCAGTAGAACCTTCTGAAATTTTCAATGCTACTTTTTATATTACGCCTAAGATATTAGTAAAGACTGAGAAGGTTGCTGTGTTCATTTCTTTGTAGAAAGTAGTAGAATTTATATCTCTTTGTTGATAAGGAGAATGGAAAAGTAGATAGATTCAGAAGTTGAGAACAGCAAATCAAGGTTCTACTGATAGTTTAGTCACTAACAAGTTGAACGACTTTGAGTAATTTTATAATGAACTTACCTGAGTCTTAGTCTTCTTACTATCAAATGTGTTTTGTAATGTAACTACCCCATTCACTTCATGAGGATTCCAGGAGGATTTACCGAAACAAGAAGGTAAAAGTTGTTTGAACAATGAAAATTACTGCTCAACTAGATCTGGGCACGATAAATTGAATGTCTCGGAACCATGATACACGAAGATGCTATGATACTTAGCTCATGTACCAGTGACTATCAAGTGTTAGCCTCAGAGGAGGAACCTTTAATTTCTCCCCCTGTCATTTGCATTTGCTGTCACTACGTTGTGCTTTCCCCTTTCATGTCTCTTTCAAGCCTGGCCCTTTAAATGACAGTTCCTGATGTTTTCCTCCATGGCAATCTGATCTGTACTAAACAAGGGAGCAAGAATCCTATGACTTTTAACATCATCCTCTCCATACTCTGTTGCTTCTAAGAAGCCTAATTCAAACACTCTCTGGCCACATCAGGCCCATATTCTCATGGCCATCGTGTGAGTCCTCTTGGCCTCCTCACTATGACCCTCCTACCTCCAACTGTCACTCCCACCAGGAGGGCAGTCCCCTCCTTCCAAAGTAACTTCCTTCTTTTCAGTGGCTTTCTAGGCAACTTCCTCTGAAGCGTATGCTGGCTAGGATTTGAAAAAGTCTTTATAGCCAATTCATAAACCCATGAGAAAACGAATCAGTCTTGTATTTTGCATCAGCATCTGACTTTAGACCAAAACCCAGGTTAATCACTCCTCTTGGTCAACAGGTGTAGTTCTGAATAACTTTCATCTTTTTCTAAAAATTAAACACTCGATTCCCAATATGAATTTGCTATCATTTTCAGAGTGAAAAAAATTATGCCGTAGATATTGAAGGTAATTCCCAAGGAGGAGTCATTTGAGTCTTTTAAATAATTTATCATTGACTTGTACCTTTAGCCTCTGGAGGTTTCCCTATTAAAGGAATCCCTTATTTGGATTCAGATGTTCCAATGTGTTTGAATTTTTCTAAAATAACATATTTTATTATCAAGGCTGGCCATCCTACAGCTAGTCACCCACCTAGGGGCCCTAGATTTGTAACCTGTCTACTTCCAAAGGAATGTAAAATGGTATAATAAACATGCCTATAACAGAGCTTCTAAGATAGGAAATTCAAAACCATGAACAAGTTGAGGAAATAAAATACAGAACAATTACTATTTTTGAACATGCAGTTGAATTGCTTGAAAGGCTGAGGAAATCATGGAAGCCTAGACCTTAGTCCTTCCCTTATTAAAAAGGGAATATTTCAGGTCTTTTAGAGAAATAGGACAAGGCAGCTGACATTTGTTTGGCTGTCACTCAATAACTGCTAAGAGCTTCCACATACATCTCCTTTGCCACCCACTAGCTGGGAGACAGCAGGCAATTCACCCAATATCTCAGGCAGGCAACCCCCTTACCTGTGACCTGGGGCAATGAGCATCCCTGACTCACAGTGTGCTGTGAGAATTCAGTGAGGTGCTTGTAAGGCTCTATCTAGTAGAGTGCCTTGCGCATTATAAACATCCAATAAACAGCACCTGTAATTCCTATAACACCCCTCCAGGAAGGTGTTACTATCTCTGTTTAAGAAACAAGGTTACATCATTAGTCAGAGTGTCACTAGTATATGGAAGAGCGAGGATTCCAATCCAGGTCTCTTTAATCAAAAAGTCCATGGCCTTTCTACTGTACCTGTCAACTCAAAAAGGAATTTTCCAAATGGAATTTTCTTTCTTCCTTTTCTTAAAGAGAATATTGAATAACATAATGAACAGTGTGGGAAATCAACTTCAGGGGTTATTTCTTAGACTCTCAATATGAGCAATGAAGTTAACATTAGACCATAACTCAGGGACATCATTTTTGTGAGAAGCCAGGCTACAAAGTCCAACTGTCCAGGGAGCTAACTTAATGTAAATAGATGATGGACCCCTTCACTTGTTCCCACACAGCTAACTCTGGTTGGTTACATAGGTGTTCTATAATATCAGTGATGGCTTAATGGTCCTGATATCTTGATAGTCCTCATGCAGCAGGAGAGGTGTTTTTCTCTTAAGGTCTAGTGCTCAGTAACCTCCTTTTCTTGGCCTGGCCCTGAATGAGGTTAAAAGAAGTGATTTCTTCACTCCACAACAACCCATTCCCAAGCTGCTTCTTTGTTTTGCATCTAGTTTTCACATCCCTGGCAACAGGCTCCTCCTAGGCATTCTGAGCCCTCAGCCTTCCAGGATTCTAGGACATATTTCTGACAGGCCCTAGGAGAACAGTATCCTCTGACCTGTCTCCTTGACCCATTTACTCTGTGAATCAGAGGCTCTGCCCTTTCACCGGCCCCGCCCACCTTGTCCTGCCTCACCTGGCCCCCCGCCCTGGCTCCCAGTCTATCTTTCTGGGGCTCATAGAAAAGCAGAAGAAACAGTTCCCTGTCCAATTCTTGCTCCTTTCTGTCCATCAGCTTCTGCTTCAAGCTGATTCTGACCAAAAAGAATCTCTTTTCCTAATAAATTATGATGAGTTTGATTACAGTAAAAATAGCTGACTGAGCACAATATAAGTTCATGCCACTATTGAATATATAGATTATTTTGTTTATATTGTGTATCCTCACAATACAACCTAGGAAGTGTATAAAGCAAAGCTCAGGGAGGAGAAATAAGTTGATAAAGGTCATGCAGCTTGGAACGGGTGAGGTAGGGCTTAACCCCAATCTGATTGATCCAAGGCCAAAGTTCTCTTTTAATGTAATTTACTGTCTTCTCTGATTATATTTGTAGCTCTCTGGGTGCAGAAAACTTCTTAGTAGTAATATCTATATTTTCCTAAGATATTTAGAAAATCTATTCCCTAGGAAACTAGAGATAAAACATCTCCCAGTCTCTGGATCTTCCCAAGCAATTAGTATTCTCTACTGTGTGCACATAAGCACAAATCTATTTCTTCTCCATAATAACAAATGCTGAAAACAGGCCCCACTGTCTGACAGATGTACCATATCCTGTCTTATTTGCCACGGTATGCCAGTTCAATTGGCTATTTTCAGTATGGATGCATAGGGACTTCTGACTCATTGTATATTGAATTGTGATGCTGGAATCCTTTTTTTTTTGTCAAGTCAAGGTAACTGTGGGAGTTGAATTTTGAACTTAAGTTTGAACTTAAGGAGATGGAAAGATAAAATGCAATTTCCAGCTTAAAATTATTTTTTAAGATTTTCAGCGGGGTGGATTTTCACTCCTGGCAGGTTTCGTGTTATCAGACATGCAGGGTTGGCAACCCTACTCAGAACCTGTCCTAAGGCAACACTGCTCAGTAGCTGCCCTTCCACTTTCATTTCTTATTTCCTCATCTGTTTCTTTCTCTTTGTCTTCCCCATCAGGGGCCCTGAGCACCCAGGCCTGCAGCAACACCGAGAGCAAAGAGTGAGGATGCCGGAGTGGCTGGACCTGGGTAGGACTTGGATCCCAGCCCTGCCAAATACCAGCTGACTGACTTGAGAGAGAGCTCTTATCCCACTAGGCCTTCATTTTCTCATTTATAGGGTGGACATGATAAGCATGGAACTTGTAGAAATGTCCAGAGACACAAAGGAGATAATGCATATGTAAGTGCTTTGCTAGTTGAAAGAATTTTGCAAATGTTCATTACGTATTTTCAACTTTTGATTACCTCAAACTAACCCCCCCACCTACTTACCAGGGCCTGCTCTACATTCATATCAAACTCAAATGTTCTTTCCCCTACTTTATCCCAAGTGACGTCTACAACTTCTCAGGTCACCTGAACTGTATAGAGACTAGACAAAGACCAAGACCTTTAGCCACCTTCTCCCAGTCACTTGCATACCAGGCCAGAGGAAGGGGGTCAGTACTATTGATGGCCCCTTTTAGGAAGAGACATGGGTGCTGAGCCACCTTGTGAAATGCTGATCATTCATTGTACCTGTAGGGAGTATCACACTTCACTAGGTGGAGGAGTGCTGCTGGCTTTTGACCTTATTTATGGAATGTTGACCTTATCTTTGAGAGGTGTGGGCCTTCCAGCTAAAGTTGTCTGTATTTAGCATGTGGATCACCAAGAACCAAAGGCTAGCCAGGGTGCCAGACATGGCCAAATCTCAATAAAACTGACCTTTGTAAGTGTTCTTCCCCTTTTGAAGGCCAAGTCCTCCAGCCCCATACCCAGCCTTAGTAGCCAGAGGGGCGAAGATAGTAAAGAAGTAAAGGTCCAGACCCAATATTTGGGTGAGAAACCCTCTGAAGAGATTTATAGTAGACATGAGTATGTTAAATATCCTGGAAAGCACTGCAGAGAAGAGAGTTATACTACTTTACCTATTGCAGTACTTCCCAAAGTTATGACAGTAGGATCCCATCCCCCTTTAAATTTTTCCACTTAAAGCTTGATAACATTCCACAACGTTACTAGGAAACCACAGTACTGCAAAAAGAACTATAATTGAGAACTCAAATCTTCTGATTCAGAGTAAGAATGAACAATTTAACGTTTCCTCTGTACCAAGTCTTTCACAAATATTAACTCATTTAATCCTCACAATAACCCCACCAAGAAAATATTATCATTTCATTTTTATAGGTGCTGAAAGTCAGGCATAGAGAGGTTAATCAGTTTGCCAAGGTCACACAGTCACTAAGTGGCAAAACTGGGAATCAAATCTAGGTAATTTGATTCCAGGCTTGTCCTTAACCGACACTCTTGACAAATATTCTTATCAATGAAAGAAAATAATTAATAGTACCACCTTCTAGAGTTTTTTGAGGTTCAAATGAAATAATGTAGGTCTTTCAATCCTTCACTATGAGATGGAGAATACTAGTAACACTCAGCTTATAGGGTTTGTGTGGATCAAATAATATGTCATATGTGGGAGTGTTCTTCAAACTTAAACCCTCATTATTTAGGGGACAGGATTTCTCTTGGCCTGTCAATCAATGATAGACTAAAAACAAATTTATTGGCCCCTAAGTCATTCAGTCCTTGATTCTTGTATGTTGGGTGCAATGTGCTTTCATTCGAAGAGCTCTAGCACAGGCAGAATCTTATTCTAAAATTTGTCATGGATGATATAGAAGAAATTCTCCTGAAAAAGAAATTACTAACTAAGGGTTATTATTATTATTATTTTCGCAGAACATACTGTTCTTGGAAAGAAATTCTATGGAGAGGGATCATGGTTCTTGGGTAATAGTGTGTGGGCCTCACTCTCCCCTTCTTTTGGCTTCTGGAGAGAAGAAGCGTTGGTAGGTGAGGGAGGATGCCTTGCCTAGACCCACACGGTGACCTAAGGAGCCTTTATTCTACCTTGCACCCTGTTCACTTTTTGAACAGAGCTCAGCTCTCGTACCACTTACCGAATCACTTTTAAATTGTTCATTCATTCGTCTGCCTCCCCTGCCAGCCTTAGTGCTGCAGGCGGGGAGTGAAAGGGTTTTATTCTTCTCAGAGCCCAGGGCCCGGCACAGTTTGGCTCAGGATGGAAGCACATTCAAATTGGTCTCTTGCTTTTGGGCAACCTCAATTATTTAATCCTAATGCTATATATGAATATGCCTCCCCATTCATTTTTATGAAGGAAAACTAAAAGTTTCACAACTTGGTAAAGTGTGGAATGCCTTTGTCACTTCTTCCCTCCTTCTGTGTGGTCTCCTCCAACCCCCTCTCATCAGTGTCCTAAATGGCTGTTGCCGGCAAGTGAGTCTCTTGAGATGAACACTCAGGGAGCCAATGTTCCTCTGGGCAGCGTATGGGCTGCTAGTGTATGTGCCGGCAGGAATGTACATAAAAACATTGTTTTCCTCCATAGAAATCAATGTCCTCTCTATTTCTTTTTATTTTAGTAGTTATTTAAATTATAAAATTAACACTTAAACGTGGTTCTTTTTTGAAGTGCAAAGACCTATCCATGAAAAAGTGAATCTTCCTCCTATTCAGTTCCCAGCCCACTCACCAAAGATGAACACTAGCAACGGTTTCTTTCTTTTTTTCGTAATTGGATTTTTATTTTTTAAATGTTTTGTGAACTAAACCATACATGCTCAAGAATGACAAATTATAAACACAGAGGAAGATAAATGGCTTTTTCAGTGAGAGATTCTAAAATAAATTTAGTCTCTTAAGTATTTTTAACGTTTATGTGATTGATATTTATCGCATATTGTTTTTTTGTTTTTTTAGAACAATAATTTTATTTTTTTACATTTATTGTGTGCTTTATTTCTTTTATTTTAAAGATTTTATTACTTTATTGTTGTTCAATTACAGTTGTCTGCATTTCCCCCCCACT
>VMDR010012190.1:0-27001 GCA_007922815.1 Macrotus californicus | reverse complement strand
ATCACATGAGGGACAAACAGGGCTGTATAAATCAGGTTGGTCAGTTTATGGCTCACCAGGCGTTTTCTTAAAAGTCCTGGCAGTCTGTCTTTCCAAGTTCTCAAAAATCCTTTCCAGTATTTCCTCCTTTCTTAGTTGTCTCAAGCAAATATACTATGAATACAATAAGCCCCACAATTGATATTGCTGCCCCCCCCCCGGGTTATGCCGCATCCTCCTCCCAGAAGTCGTCTTCCTTGAAGCTCCTTCCCTAGCACCTGTGCCTTGCCAGGGGCTAGTTGGGATAAAGGATGCGGCATTCACCATCACGCCTCTTCCTGCAGAAATGTAAGATTGGTGTTGCCAGATCATTTAAACTTTATATAGAAGCTGAACATCTATATTTTTGTTTTTTAATTTAAAAAGTATTTATTTATTTATTTTTAGAGAGAGGGGAAAGGAAGAAGAAAGAGAGAAAAAAAACATCAATGTGCAAGAGGTACATCAACCAGTTGCCACTCGCACGCCCCCTATTGGGGACCTTGCCCATAACCCAGGCTTGTGCCCTGACTGGGAATCCAACCAACACCCTTTCAGTTTGCAACCCACTGAGCCACACCAGCCAGGGCGTATATATATATATATATATTTAAATTCTAGATTTCAATAAGTTGGCAACTTACTTGTTTAAAAAAAAGAACAGAAAAAAGTCCCTGAGCCCGACAAATGAAACACACTAATTGACTGCATTCACCTCTACATTGTGACTTTACAACTTAAAATGAGGAATGACACCCCCATAAGGTCTTTTTTAATTTGGGAGTATAAATGGAGTAAAACAAGTAAAATAAACCTTTGTCAAACTACTAATTCTAGGCCAAGAATGGTTCTGAAAATTGGGAGATAAACATATACTTTTCACTCCTGTGGATATTGGAGTTGAGGACCCATAATTATATGTGTACCTGGAGTTTTTCTCCTTTCTTCCACTGCAGTTCTCAGGTGGCTGAGGTCTTGCTCCATCTGTTTGTTCCTTGCCCACTCTACTCGGCTGTTTCTACCCACCTTTATGTGCACCTCTTTCCTCTTTGCTTTTCTGATTTTCTGCTCCCTCCCTCCTGGCAGCTTACCGCAGATTTCAGAGGGCACTTTTTATCCTCATCTGCCAGGTCACACTGCTGTGACTGCCCTCATTAAATCCAGGACGATTCGTCAGGACCCACTATCCCTGTGTGTCCCAGGGCAGCACTCAGTGCTGCGGAAGGATGTGTGCCAAAGGGCTGTCTCAGGGCATCCCTGCTGGGCAGGCACTGTGAGTCAGTCCATCATTAGCATAGATCCCGTCTTGGGCTCCAGAGATTGTGTAAGCAAGTTCTACGTACAAGTGGGACTTTAGAAGAAACAGCTTATTGCAGAGTGGGGTTAGCAAGGTGAGGGGGTGGGGAAGGGGACTGCCAGAGCTCAGTTCTGGCTCTGCCACTTAACTAGCTGTGTTACCTTAGGTAGGTATGTGTCTCAAGTTCCACATCTGCAAAGGGATTATAATAATTATTATATAATAATTATTGCAGATGTAATAATTATTTGCAGATATAATACTTATTATATCTTTGCACTTACAATAATTATTATAAGAATTAATATGTGTAAAGCACTTAAAACAAAGCACTGTTGACAGTAGGCACTCAATAAATATTAGTCTCCCTTATGATGATGAGGAGGAGGAAGGGGAAGTTGGTGGTGGTGGTGGTGGTTGTGATGATGTTAGTGGTGATGATGATGATAGTGGTGCTGTTGGTGGTTGATGAGGATTGTGTCATTATTACCTGAACACTGTAGTAAATGGGTTGAAAGAAAGTGGGAGGCTGGGACACAACACAGGGACAGAAGGTCCACATTCTGTTCTCCCCCAGTGTTCCCTACAGTTTTCATTCCTTCTCAACTGGCCCAGCCTTGGCTATCTTACCAAACTTAACAATTCTCCAACTGATGAGGCAATGCCCAACAATCATTGTCCCTAATGGATAATAGACACTGTGAATTTAACTTATTTCAAAACTTTCCAGCATGAGATCAGTAATGGGTTCTCCAAGATCCGTTCCCTTTTGCTTCTGGAATCAAATGAAATAAGGTCAATCTGGAGTTCCACAATGCTCTCACACTCCAGTCTAGGAGCACACCCATAGGACACCCTCTCCAGAAAGTGGTCTGACAACAGCCTAGGAAAAATCGGAGGTGTTAACATTTAAAATCACTTGCCCACCCAAGGGGAAAATTGCTATTAATTATTCACACAGTGATCCAGGCTGGAGTGTTGGTTCAGAAGCTGCACCAGCTGTGACACTCTCTCCCTTGCCTTCCTTCTGCTTCTCTGCTTTTCTCATCCCTGCTCCTCGCCTGTATGGGCTCCTCTCCCCAGTAACTTCTACAAACACGAGTGTGCTTCATTGTTCTTGTAGGTGGATGTTTTCATGTGTCTGTCAGGTTGGTCAAGCAGAACTGCATATCCAATTAGGACATGTGTGGCAATTCTCAGAGCAACTACTCTGCTGTTTTTTAAATGTGTATAACACATGATAGTACTTACTTTCTTTCAGAGTTTTGCCATCACTGTTGCAATCAGCTCGCTAGGCTTTGCACTATCTGAGCCCCAGGGACACTCTAGCACTCGGCGCCTCCGGCTCCTAATCCCTTCCACATTCTCTGGCCAGGGATCCCTGCCACCCCCTCTCTTCCAAGGCAGGAAGAAGCTAGAAGCAGCAGATCACCATAGCAGTGTTCCAAGTACTCAAGGTGTTGAAGAAACCCTACAGTCTCAGAACTAAGGGAGCTTCCCATGTAACACCCTTCACTGAAGAGCTTAAGGTCTAAGGTAAAAACACAGAAGTATATAAAAATACAAAAAGTGGTCCTGCCTGATGTGGCTTAGTAAATTGAGTGCCAGCCTGTGAACCAAAGGGTTGCCAGTTCAATTCCCAGTCAGGGCACTTGCCTGTTTTGGGTGCCAGGTCCCCAGTAGGGGGTGTGAGAGAGGCAACCACACATTGATGTTTCTCTCCCTCTCTTTCTCCTTCCCCTCCCCTCTCTCTAAAAATAAATAAATAAAATATTTTTAAAAATGTAAAAAGTGATGAGTGGGTTGCACTTCCTGAAGGCAGCAGGCTCCAATCTGCCATCAGAGAGAGAAGTGTGGAGTGAGCCAAACAGGATTTTAATAACACATGGCATTTTAGAGAAAAGGCTGGAAAAGAGAATGACCACAGGGGACCACAGAATGGCCCGCTTTCCTGGAATGAAAAGGGCAAACTAGAGGGGTGTGAAGGAAAAGCCGAGGGGATTCATGAAGCAGAGCTAGCTGATAGCCTCCTTAAAATGAAACACCTGCAGAGAGCTAGTGTGACTTTAATTCTTTGTGGGTATGTCTGATGCAGGCCCTCACCTGGGGCGGGGGGGTACAGGGGCAGGACCCTTCAAGTCCCCAGGCTCAGACAAGCATACACAGCTTGTACAAATAATAGGATTGACCACTGAAATCAGAGCTGGCCTGCAACAGAGAGAAGTACAAACCTATTCATCCATCTAAAATATAAAGCAGAACATAAGGTCTAGTAGAGAGGTGCAGTTAAAGGCCGCAGAGACTGGAAAGAGAAAGTGAACCCATCTGGTTGAGGGGCAGTTATGGGTCATGAAATGGGTAGGGGCAGTGTGGGAAGGACAGGTAATTGGCCACCAGGTGTTATGAGAGTGGACAGTCAAATGGCATCATCTAGCTCCGTGCGACTGCAGCTGTGGACCAGTAGTGTCAGCGTCTCCTGGGAACTTGTTAGCAATGTACACTCAAAACCACCAGAGCTGCTGAAATAGAACCTGCATTTTCACAAGGTCCCAGGGATTCGTACACACAACAGAGTTGGGGACACGCTGCTCTGGCACAGCAATCTCAGCCCTGGATGCACAGAACTGCCTGGGCGAGTCTGAAAACCATGATGCCTAAACACAATCTCCACCTTCTGAGATCTGACTTTATTGGCCTGGAGCAGGCCTTGGGCATCCAATTTTATTTTTAAAAACTCCCCACATGGTTCTCACATTCATCGAACTTTGAGAACCAGAGTGGAGAGGGAGATTGGCAAGCAAGGAAAACACCGGGAGGAGGGTGGGGCTGGGTTCACATCAAGACCCACAGGATGGAGCCTTGGCTTGTCCAGATCAGAGGTGCAGGGACAGGTCCCCTCCATGGCAGGTGGACAAAAGGGAATGGAGGACTCAGGCTCATCTGGGGTGGCGGGGGTTGGGGGGGTCAGTCTGCAGCTGTGAGTGGGGCAATGGCAGCAGAGAGTATGAGTAGAAGTCCAAAAACTGAATGGACTGCAGTGGTCCTTGAACTTCGCTTGGATCCAGATCACCTGGGAGGCTTGTTAAAACACTCCTTGTTGGATATCTCCCCTAGAATTTCTGATTTGGTCCATCTGGGGTGGGGGGCCAAGAATTTCCGTAGGAACTTGGTTGGACCCAGGGATACTGGCTGTGGAGTGGTGGATAAGCAACTGCATCATCTTGGCCTCAGTTTCCCTGTGGTACAATGTTTGGTCCAGATCGGGGTTTCTCAGTATGGGCACTCTTAATGTCTTGGGCCTGACAATTCTCTGCTGTGAGGGTCTGTCCTGTGCATTCTATGATGTTTAGCAGCTTCCCTGGTGTCTCCCCACTAGGTGTGACAATAAAGGTATCTTGAGACTTGGCCAAGTGTTTCCCAGGGAGGGCAGGTGCAAAATCACCGCAGCCGAGAACACCAGTTTCTGCCCGGCTTCCCATTTCTGTGTGTTTCACTTCACGAGTGCCAAAAGCACCTCTTCTTACTTTGTGGAAGCTGATGCCTCTAAATTATAACAAACTTGATTATTTTCAGAGCAAAACAAATTCCTCTGAAAATGTACGTACAGGGGTGGCAGGTTCACAGTTGTTCGCATGGAAAAGGACATGCAGGTTATGATTGCTGCAGTAGCTTTACTAACTGTGTTTCACATACTCGCAACTGTATACCCGGTTTTGCATACCCCTGTGCACAGGGATGAGCTGGCTGGCACCGGTGCCCCTTGTGGGGAAGGCGTTGGGGGAAGTAGCTGGAAGTGGCGCTTTGGCACCAGATTGCCTGGTTTTTAACCCAGGTCACACTGCTTACCAACTGGGGCATCTGGCAGATTTTCTTCTTTTAACTTTTTATTTTGAACAGATTTTAAAATTATAAAAAAGTTGCAAATATAGTACAGTTTCCACATATCCTTCCCTTAGCCTCCTCTATGTCCACATCTTAGATAATATAATACAGTTTTTTAACTGCCTTCTGCTTCAGTTTTCTCATCTATAAAACTAGGACCCTCCCACCTCCTACAGCTGGTAGGACTGAATGAGATAATTCACATAAAATACTCAGAATAGCACCTCGTGCATATCAAGTGTCCAGCAAATGTCAGGGATTATTTTGTTGTTATTTCCTGTGACTTTAAAATCTCCACAAACAATGAGTGTTTAGTAGAGAAACAGACCCCCGTGAGTAAGGAGTATACTTTGCAGCCTTCCATACCAGTCGGTGCCTTCCTGTGTGTGCACCTCCACCTGGCTGAGCTCACAGTTTAA
Organism: Macrotus californicus; assembly: GCA_007922815.1. Taxonomy (NCBI): domain Eukaryota; kingdom Metazoa; phylum Chordata; class Mammalia; order Chiroptera; family Phyllostomidae; genus Macrotus; species Macrotus californicus. Next base: position 21,385 of record VMDR010012190.1, on the reverse strand, counting down.
TCCACACAATCCTGTCCACTTGCTTCTCCCCTGGCATCAGGAAGGGCGTCCTGGATCCCGACCACTGTTACCTTCCAGTGGCTTGTTCTGGGGTCTCAGCTGCTGTGAACGCAGTGAAGAAATGCCAGTAGAGCCTTCCTGTTGTATAGCAGCCAGGCTAGCAGAACCTGTTATTAGCACCGATGCTTCAGCATTACCTGCATCCTCGAGTCTGCTCAACACTCTCCCTCAGGGCCCCCTACAGAATTTACACAAAAGCAGATGCCGCCAATCGACAGTGCAGCATCAATTCTCCCTGAGCTTGAGGTTTCTGGGCCTCAGTGTTGCCAGAGGGAATGTTGAATCAGAGGGAACAGCAGAAAAGGTCCTGGGCTCTCGCTTTTGCCTCCACACAGAGGTGTCAGAGCAATTTGTAAATGGTGATTAAGGTCACCTCCCCACTCCATAACAAGGTGAGTGCTCAGTATATTATGTAGATGGAAGGACTGAGGCCTAAGGAGAGAACCCAACTTCACCACTCCCACAGCTTGCAGGGTGGTGAGAGGCTACGTGGCAGCACTGTACTGTGAGTGCCCAAGAACCAGCAGAGCTTGATCTGTTCGCCTGCCTGCTGGGAGCTGGAGGTTCAGTCTGAACTAATTGCTACGAGCTCAAATGCATTCAGTCATTAGAGCTTCACTTCGGGAAAGGAGCTGAATCCTAATTGTAGAACTGTCATGCATTCTGGCAAACGCTGCTTTCCAGGCACTGGAGAGAGCCTTGCCCAGTCCTCTCTCTCTCTCTCTCTCACACACACACACACACACACACACCTCTGCAGCCCAAGCTCCACTGACCCCTTCCTTGGCTATTCTAAACTCCCTAAACATAGTTGCCATGCTTGGGGCTCATTCAGAAACCCTGGCACTGGCCCCAGCTTTCAGGTGTGGCTTTCAAAACCCTGAGAGACTAGGAATACTCGGGGACACTCCAGGGCCTGGCTGAACAAGTGTGCCCCTTTTGTCTCCCCTCCTTTTGTTGCATGTCATGTTTGCACATTTTTTTTCAAAGCACCAGGTATGAAAATAAATGGCTGAATTTCATTTCTGTCTCTTCCACTTCTGCTAGTAAGAATGATCTAGAATGGAGATCTGACCAGGCCAGGCTTCAGCTCAAATCCCCTGTGACTCCAGACCACAATTAAGAAAAAGTCTGATCTCTGTAGAAAGGCACCAATACCACATGGGAACTTGGGCCTGGCCCAATTCTGCTGCTGTGGCCCTTTCCTCTCCTCATCAGACAGGACTCTCCATGCATGCAGGAGTCACCCAGGTTTAACACAGTCTGTTCTGGAGATACAGGCTGGTGAGGGGTTAAACCAAATGAGGAACACAGCTGTGATGGTGATAGGCATACACGTATTAACCATTCCCATGTCAGCTGCTGTTTGTGAGCATTTTCTATATGCTAAACTCTGTATGACTCTTTGTAATTTAATCGTGACAACAAGCCTGGGAGGTTGGTACCAGTGTTCTCTCCATCACACAGAGGCTAAGAGCCAGGCTTCAGACAGAGTTCAGTCGCCTAATTCAAATCCAGACATCACCACTGACCCGCTATGTGAGGTTGGGCAAACAACTCCACTTGTCAATACTCTCGTTTCATCCCAGAGAAATGAGGGTGATGGCATTAAAGTGTGCCCCTCAAAGGGTGGTGGTGAGGAGCAAATCAGTTAATACAGAAAAAGTGCTCAGAACAGTGTCCAGCGTGTGGTGAGTTCTAATACACTGGGTGACTGCAGAGGGGACCAATGCCCAGAGAGAGTTAACACCTGATCGTGGTCCCTCCCAGCCTTCTGCTACTGAGTTGTAAATATGGCTATGCGCGGCCAGGTTTCTTTCAGACACACACCCAGTGCCCATCAGTCAAGGGCCCAGGCTGCGGCCATCGTGCCTGTCCTTCAGTGAAAGGGGCCACACAACAACCATCTGTGTGGTGTGTGCATTCCCAGCTCTCGCTATCGCCGACACTGAAAACTCAGTGGAGGCATTTTTCCATTGACTTGTTCACCAGGTAAAAAGCATTCAAGATGCAATTCGAGATAAGAAGCAGCAATTCAACTTCCTTGGGGAGGAGATTAGCCTGAATCCTTCTGTGGGCATCTTCATCACCATGAACCCAGGCTACGCCGGCCGCACAGAGCTGCCAGAGAACCTGAAGGCTCTCTTCAGGTGAGCATGAGCCCCACCCCACGTGAGTACCCCAAAGGGAAGCTTCTTTTATTTTTTCTGCTGGAAAGGTGTGACCTATGAAGTAGAGGAAATTTTGAATACATAAAAAAGTAGATTTTTTTTAAAAACAACTTTAATGTCATCACCAGTAAATGGTTTTTTGCTTAACTGTGCTCTGTTTTTCTTTATGTGCATGTTTTAAAGCCATATATTTGTAGTCTTCACTTGTCGTCTATACACAGTTTGATATTGTTTTGTTTTTCATTTCATAGTCTATCATAACCATATCATAGTTTCCTCTGTTAGATATTCTTAATAAATCTCATTCCATGACTGCATTTTATTCTATTGAGTACATGGTCCATGTGAAATTCACTACTCCCCATAGTTAAATATTAAGACTATTTCTAACATTTAAAATGTTTATGCATAATGTTATAATACACATCTTTGTAAATGTATTTTTTCTGTATGCATGATTATTTTCTTTGGCTAGCTTCCCAGAAGTGGAATCACTGAGTTAAGAGGGAGGAACGTTTTTAAAGCTTTTGATACACATTGCTAAATTGCTTTCGAAAAAGAGACGTGCCAAGTTACATTCCTAATAGCAATGCATGAGAACGCTTATTTTTACCTTTGCCAGTGATGGATAGGACCATGTTTTAAAATCTTCTTTATTTTGACACGAAAACACAAATGCCTATCCTAGCAGGAGCTGGAATCACCATGCTTTTTTCAGAAAAGAGATGTCAGCCCAACAAAGAGCAACCTGAAAGATGCTTCATGGTGTCTCATGGTCCTCCCACTGGACGGTTACCCAGGAGCGAGGCTGGGGGAGCTATGATGAAGTTGTGATGAAGTTGTCTGTCTTGGCTCTGGATGTGAGGGTCTAGGCAGCCATAGGGAAGGTCCCTGGGTACCCAAGCCCCTTACATCTAAACTGCCCCAGGACTGGCACATTCCTGTCTCACTGGAGCAGGCGGCTATCTCCTCTTTCATCCAGGTCCCCACTTCAGCCAAGAGCTTGTGGTAATTTCAGCAGGCTGTCTAAACTGGCACCACCAAACACCCTGCTGTTTCCTAGTTGTTCACACAGAGCACCTAATAAACAAGCCTGCGTCACAAACGACAATGGAGCTGGGTTATCCCCATGATAAGAATTAGTCCTCATATTTCCCCCTGGGTTTAAACAGAACATAGACAATTTGGGGGGTTACTGACGAATATTTGTAAAAGCAATAAATACGAACGTAATTTTACATTTAATCTCACAAAAAAAAAAACATGTGTGTGTGGGGTGGGGGGTACTATGAGTACAATAAGAAAACAGATGGATTCAGCAAACTGCTCAGGGTAGGAACCCTAGTTGCTAGGGAGAGCTAGTGCCCCAGCTGGTAAGCGGCAGAACTGCAGTTTGCTCCCACGCTGTCTGGCTCCAGAGTCTCTGCTCCTCGCCAGCACAGACCTCCCACCGGAGATAATCAGTGTGACCATTGGCATTCTTCCTCCCAGCGTTTTTTGGGTAGAGTATGTATTTCTTTTTCAAACTTGGAATCATACCCTACATAGTCTAGTATCCTGCCTTTATTGGTTGATGTCTCCCTGGGTCATTAACTAGTTTTTTTTTCTTTTCCACATTATTTACCACAGCCACATCACATTCCATAGTGCGGATATATATTTAACTTTTTCATGTTGCAAAATAGTTTTGAGTTTCTAAGTATTTTGTTGCTCCTTTGACTTTGAATGCCATGTAGAATAATTTGAAGGAAAAATATACTTGGATGAAATGTTTTTGAAAATTTTGTTATCAGTGTAGGAAAAATGCAATTAAAGACTGTAACAACCCTAGGCTCCTATTACATACCTAATAAATTAATTTAAAAATAAGTAATTTTAAAATAAAATGTTTTTAGAGCCAGAGGGGGAAAAAAGCAAAGTAAATTCTCCTACAGAGACAAAAAGCCACTTCTGCATTCTCATGAATGCTGTTTTGGGACAAGGTGAGGTTAATAAGTACTTACTTTAACCCTCAGCATTAAGTACGAGCATTTATATTTGTATGCAGGTAAGTGCAAAATAAGCCCTTAGTGTCTAGGCTTACAAGAGACATGTGCTCGGGATGTGAAATAGAGAGATCATCAGTTTCCTAAGGACACCAAGAGGGACTCAGTTCCTCAACCTCAGCCCCTGACCTGTTCTACACAACCTGCTTTACTAATCTGTGTCTTGTGTAAAGGCACTAGACTTGAGTTGTAGCCCCAAATTCTGCCCATGTCTACTAACATCATCCATCAGCTTGGGGAAGAGGGTTCACTTCCTTTATCCTTAGTTCACACAACTTTCAGTTGAAGGCCGTAGAGGAAACCACCACAAAGGCCTAGGTTTCTACATTCACAAGCGCCTGCATCTGTGGTCTCAGCCAGTGCCTCCTGCCTTAGATGCTCTGCTTCAACTGTGTGGTAGGGAACCATCTCACCCTTTGTCTCCCTGTACACAGGCCCTGTGCAATGGTTGTTCCAGACTTTGAATTGATCTGTGAGATCATGCTGATAGCGGAAGGATTCATTGAAGCGCGGTCATTAGCCAGGAAATTCATCACCCTTTACCAGTTGTGCAAAGAGCTTCTCTCCAAACAGGTACACTCCCTAGTTAAACCAGAAAATCAGTCATATGACTGCTGTAGCTCTGAACGGATTTCAGGGCCAGTGGTAGGGAAGTTATTAGAGACTTCTAGAGTCGCTGTGCCCATAAGCGTACTAAAAGTTCTGAACACTTCTATAATTAAGATTTGTGTCCGTTTTCTTAGCCCAGCATTTTTAATATTTGACCGCAGAATTCCCATTTTTAATTGAATGTGTGGCAACACCTTATAGATCACCAGTGTCCCATGAGACACCCGGCAGCAGCTGAGAAAAACATTAGAGGGAACTGTCTTCTGCTGAAGGGAGTTGAGAGGGACAGGGTTGAGGAGAGAAAGTTGGGCACTAAGGGGCCCCTGGCTTCTCACCGCTGCTTGGCCTTAAATGTGGGTCCTGCCTAGGGAAGATCCCTTCACAGAAATAACTTCTTAAAACTCCTTAAGAACCTCCAATGTTGGTGCCCTGGATAGAGAATTTCTTGGTAGCCATCAAGCATCCTTGGGCTGTTTCTGATGAGTTTCACTTCCCTTTGAGGAATCTCTTACTTGGATTACCTTTGTCACCAAACCATGAGCTCTCTCAGTCCTGTGAAACCTGTCCAAGTTGGATTTCAAAGGCTCTCCTAATTTCCTCACCCTTCCCAGGCCCCTTGCTCATCACATCCTCTCTCCAGGTTCTCTGATTCCAGTGACTTCCAGGCCAGCAACTTACTTTCACGACCCCATCCCCAACCTCTCTTTTGCACGCTGAACCTGTATAATCAATGGTTTACACCACAGTTCCCCCGCATGTCTAAAGAGCACCTCCAGGTCAGCATCTAAAGCTAATCTTCCTATCAGCCTCCACCCAAGCCTACTTGGGCATTTCTTCCTTCAGTAGCCACCATTTACCCACTTGCTAATTCTGGAACCTTGGGAGTTATCCTTGATAACCCTTTTCTACCTCAGCCCTCCGTCTCATCATGAGTGAACTATTGCTCATACTACCCTCCGCATATCTCTCAAACGTGTTATTTTCTTTCTAAGACCTTAGTTCCAATCGCATGTCTCTTGCTTAAACTTCTAGAACTAGTTTTTCCACCTCTATTCTAGTCCCTTGAATTCATTCTTTAGCCAACAGTTAGAGTGATTCACTTAAAAATACTCCTCAGTGTTAGAATAAAGACCAATATACTTATCACTCTCCACAGGAAACTTGCATGGAGCTCTGTCTCTTGCCAACTTCCACAGCTCCATTCCACAGTCTTCTCCAGATTGTACTTGCTGCACCTACATTGGGTTCTTTGAATGTGGTATGCAGTGAAAACAAAGAAGATAGTGGCAGTACCTAGGACTAGGATCACATTGCCCTGAAGAAACAATAACAAAAAAGACCCGAGAAAGTAGAATTCAGTCAAGCACAGATGAGAGAGAAATACAATCAAGGCCAGAAGGAACTCCTGTTCCACAGGCCCAGGGGAGGGAAGACAGACAGTTTCAAGTATAGCCACCATATCTATTGTCTTCATGGCACACTGAATTGTCCTTTACAGCACGTATCACATAACAATCTGCTACGAAGCAAGCAGCAGAGCTGGGATTTGAACCTAGGTCTGTCTCAGTTCAGATTCTGTGCTCTAAACTGCACACTCCACTACTTCCCCCACCATAATGCTCTGAGGCCTGATGTCAGCAGTATGGTCCACTCTTCCCAGAATCTATTGTAACCTGTGACCAGTGGGTTCCACCTTTGACAAAATATTTTTAACATTCAATTTTATATTAGTTTCAGGTGTACACCATAGTGTTGGACATTTATATAACTTGGAAAGTGATCCCCCAATAAATCTTACACCCACCCTACATCATGTATGGTTATTACAGTATGATTGACTATATTCCATAAGCTGTACTTTACATCCCTGTGACTATTTTGTAACTGTAGCTGTCAATTTGTACCTCTTAATCCGTGCACCTTTTTAACTCAGCCCCTAATACAGAGCTCTCCCCCTCCCAATCTGGGAGCCATCAGCTTGTTCTCTGTATCTTTGAGGTTGTTTCTGTCTTGCTTGTTTATTTAGTTTTTTAGATTCCATGTATAAGTGAAATCATGTTATTTACCTTTCTGTCTGACTTATTTCACATAGTATAATACTCTCTAGGTCCATCTGTGCTGTTGCAAATGATAAGATTTAATTCTTTTTTATGGCTAGGAAATATTTCATTGTATATATATATACATACCACTTCTTTACCCATTTGTATCTTGATTGGATTATTTAATCCATTTACATTTAAAATTATTTTGATAGGTATGTAGTTATTGCCATTTTATTCATTGCTTTCTGATTTTTTTGTTCTTTTGTGTTCCTTTCCTATTTTCTTACTCTCTTTTCTTCTATGTTGATGACTTTCTGTAGTGTTGTGTTTGTACTTCTTTCTCTTTATTTCTTGTACATTTCTTATAGATTTTTGTTTTATAGTTGCTATGTGCTTCACATATACCAAGCTATGTATATAAGAAGTCTATTTTAAGTTGATGGTCAATTAAGTTTCAACACATTCTAAAATCACTGTCATTTTTACTCACTCACTCCATGTTTACATTTTTGTTATTAATTTTTATTTATTTTATGTGTATGCTTGTATGTATCCTTTAGTTTACTGTTATGATTGTACACGATCTTCTTACTTTTTCATCTTTTAATCTTTGTACTAGCTTTTAGTGTTGTTTGATACATTGCTTTTATTATGTGTTTGCTTTTGTCAGTGAAATTTTTTTCTTTGTGATATTTTCTAATTCATGTTTTTTATTTCTTTTCTTAAAGAATACATTTCTTATAATGCTGATTCCAGGAGGTAAACTCCTTCAGCTTTTTCTTATCTGGGAAGCTCTTTACCTCTCCTTCAAATCTAAATGATAGTCTTGCTGAGTAGAGTAGTCTTGGTTGTAAGTCTTATTTTTCATTACTTTGAATATTTCACACCAATCTCTTCTGGCCTGCAAAGTTTCTGTTGAGAAATCAACTGACAATCTATGGGAAGTCCCTTGTAGGTAACTAACTGCTTTTCTCTTGCTGCTTTTAAGAGCCTCTCTTTGGCCCTGGCCAGGTGGCTCAGTTGGTTGGAGTGTTGTCCCATACACCAAAACGTTGCAGATTCAATTCCCAGTCAAGACACATACCTAGGTTGCAGGTTTGATCCCCTGTTGGAGCGGGGAGGCAACCAATCAATGTTTCTCTCTCACATCAGTCTGTTCATTAGATTTCACATATGAGTGAAATCATTCTTTGACTGGCTTACTTCACTTACTGTAATGTTCTCCAGGTTCATCCATCCTGTCACAAACGGTAAAATTTTCTTCTGCTTCTTCTCCTTCTCCTTCTTCTTTACAGCCAAATGGTATCCATTGTGTAAATGTACCATAGCTTTTTTAATCTACTTGTCTACTGATGGACACTTAGGTTACTTCCATGGGTGTGGGACTAGTCCATTTCTCATCTCCATCCCTCCTACCTGTCAGGAATTGGCTTCTTTATATCCTTAGTTATGACATTTCTGTTCAATGAGCCTTTAAGTGGTTCTTGAGGGTGGTTGTTCTATAATTTAGTTGTAATTTTGATGTCATGGGGGGAAGCAAGCACAGGGTTTCCCTACTCTGCCATCTTGACCAAAAGTGACCAAATTTTTAAGAAACTATTTTAACTCCTTTTCTCAAAGTTTGAAGGCCTCCCAGGTAGAGCATTTAAGGTCAGTCTCAGCAGTTTCTAAGAGCTACCATTGATGTACAAGAGGTAGCTGGATAGGTTTGGAAGTGGTTCTGCTCAGTGTCCCTGACCCCAGTTCCCTGAATGTTCTGGGTCTGCTTTGTTGTCATTATGACTAGAAAAAGAACTGATGCCAGGACAGAAACCAGGATCCCGAGATCACTACCTCCTACATCATTCTTTGCTGTGCTTCTGCCTTGGCCTCAAAATGTCCTAGTCCTGATGTGCTGTCTATAATTTTGCAGACACTAGCCTGAGCATATGGTGTTCTGCTTCCCAGCTGCTCCAGTCTAACCCTTGCTGTCCTCCCTCAGGATCACTATGACTGGGGACTGCGGGCCATCAAGTCTGTGCTGGTGGTGGCTGGATCTCTAAAGCGAGGAGACCCTGACAGGCCTGAGGATCAAGTCCTGATGCGCTCCCTACGAGACTTCAATGTACCCAAGATAGTGACTGATGACATGCCAGTGTTCATGGGCCTGATCGGGGACCTCTTCCCCACCCTGGATGTCCCTCGGAGGAGAGACCTCAACTTCGAAGCTTTGGTTAGGAAGGCAGTGGTGGAGCTGAAGCTCCGAGCTGAGGACAACTTTGTGCTGAAGGTACATTTTTCTCCCAAAATTTGTCTCCTAATTCTTTATTTAGACAATGGGTTATACTTCCTCCATGGGTTGCTTTGGCTGTACAGGTATTTGTCTACTTTGTAGTACTCAATTCATTTCAACAATTCTTTGTTGTGACAGCCACTGTGTGGAATGCATGGTAAGGAACACAAGAGAGAGACAGGGCCCTGGCCAACAGGGAGTTCATGTTCAAAAGGGAGGAATAAGACACAGTCTGCTCTGTCATGGGTTCCTTTAATGTGAATCACTTCAGACATAATTGTAGAGGAATGAAGTGGTATAACGAGGAAGCCATGTGGGTTCACATACACTTTTCTGTTCTTGTAAATATCTTGATGTGATTGGGGGCAGGCTTTTTTCAATTAAAGAAAAATATCTTGGGTTGGTAGGCAGAATAACGCCTCTCTCCAGATATTCACATTCTAATCCCCAAGAATTTATAACTGTGTGACATTACATGACAAAGGGGGATTGAAGTTACAGATAGAATTAGGTTGCTAATCATCTGACCTTGAGATGAGGAGATGATCCTAGTTTATTGGGTGGCCCAATATAATCACAATGACCTTTATAAGTGAAAGACTGAGGTAGGACCATGAGTGACCGAGTGATGCCAGGGGAGAAAGACTCAGCCAGCCACTGAAGATGGAGGAGGGGACCATGAGCCAGGGAATGTGGCCACCTCTAGAAGTTGGAAAAGGCAGGAAAATAGGTTCTACCCTAGAGCTTTTGGAAGGAACCAGTCTGGTCAATGCCTTGATTTGTGCCTAATGAGACCCACTTTGGACTTCTGACCACCTAACCGGTAAAATACTAAATTTGTGTTGTTTAAGTATTTAAGTTTGCTGTATTTTGCTATAGCAGTAATAGAAAATGAATAAATTTAGCCATAGATATAGACTTTAAGAAAAAGACCCTGAAACCTTAGTGCTAACTAACTAGTGCTAGTATAACTAGTTTTATGGCCATAGGAACTATGGCGGTTTGTACTATTTTCTAGGAAGGCTGCCAGCAGATGAAGACACTTCCCCATTTGTGAAAGCAGTGGATTAATGAAGAAGACTCCATCTAGATCAGATCCTTAGTTGATTAGAATGGTCTTATTAGAAGTGAATCCAATTGCAAAAGAGCACAGGCCCCCAGACTTAAGGCTTCAGAGAATTAAGGGACATGAGATAGGGTAAAAACTCTCTGGTGATTTAATTGTGCTGGCGTTTTCATTGGAATTAGGAGATGTTGTTGAGTTTTTAGGGATTGGGACACAAAATTCTGTACATTTTGAGTGGTGTCCCCTGGTCATGCTTTTCCATAAGCCTGTCATTTTTGCTGTGTAGTTTTGCAGAAGGTAACATTTCAGGATGCATAAATGTCATTATGGTAGAGTACCTGCACACAAATAACTATGCCTTGGAGCTGGATATGACAAGTGCCACAAAAGAGGTTTCCGGGGTACAGATGCATGGATGGCAATTTTTCTTCCTGTACAATAACATGTTGAAGAATCACATGAACATCACTTTAGAGTTTACAGGGTTTTTATATTCTATATCACATTAGGTTTCCCCAAACCCTCAAGGCAGGCGACAGATAAGACATTTTATAATAACTGGGATGGTGTTACTTCTTCAGGATAATTCACTAAGCTATTTCACAAGAGAGAAAGAGGAACGTAGGCTTAGGGGCAGGTCACTCCTGCTCCACTCCTGGAGGCACTGCTGGAATATCATACTTTCAATAGTAGAAATTAAGCCCTGGCTGCATATAAATAGAATTGCAAGTTGGTGTTTGATTTCATTTCTTGGATTACATTTTACAGAAGAAAGCATCACCTGATCCTTTGCAGCAGAAATTATTTTGTGAGTTGGCCCCTTCCTACGACCAAACTCTCACTTTTTAAGTTCAAAAATTAAGTATCTGAACTTAATTTTTGATATTTTTTAAATTATTGTTTATTCTATTACAGTTGTCCCATTTTTCCCCTTTTGCCCTCCTCTGTCCAGCCCATACCCCTTCTCTAGCTCCCACAGTCCATCCCCACACTATTGTCCATGTTCATGGGTCATTCATACATGTTCTTTGACTACTCACTTACCGTTCTTTTCACCATCCCCCTCTTTCCTCTGGCAGCTGTCAGTGTGTTCCATGTTTCCTTGTCTCTAATTCTGTTTTGCTGGTTAGTTTATTTTGTTCATTAGATTTCTGTTATAAGTGAGATCATATAATATTTGTTTCACCAACTGGCTTATTTCACTTAGCATAATAGTCTCCAGTTCCATCCATGCTGTCATAAAGGGTAAAAGAAGAGATCAGCAAAAAGGCCTTCCAGGTAGAAGGAAAAGTGTCAGCAAAGGGATATATGGGGAAACAAAGGTTGCACTAGCAGCAACAAAAAGTCCAGTGTTGCTAGAAAAAAATGTACTGGGGTGGGGGGAGTAGGCAACAAGACTCCAAAGGTAATATAGAACCATGATGCAGAGGGTTGGATGCCAGGCTGAAGGGTTTCCTTTCAAAAGGTCTGATCCCAAGAGTTACCTTCACCCCAGAGATGAGTTAAATTCAATGCAGTGCACTGGAGCTGGTGTCTTAGATCAGAAGAATCCACATTTTTCCAGACTCTGGCAGTCTTCTCAGGCACTATGACCCTCCTTCCCCATTTTCTGCATTTTTTCCTACTCAGAATCTTAGTCTTCCTTTCTCTTTGTCAGTTGGCCCATATTCTGCATTTGCCCCTTCTTTTTCATAACCACTTTCTGCTCCTTGGATAAGACAGATGTTCTCTGTTAAAAGCTCTTGGAACAGATGATGTTTTCTACCAAGTTTTTATTAGCACTGTCCAATGAAAATGCTGAAGGTTAATTCATCAAAACCCCTAGTGAGGCTCTGGTTTGAGATGACATCCTGTGATCCCTTAAAAGTGATCATATAAATACAGTGGGAGTTTTTTTAAGAAAGTGGAATAAGCCCATTGAAGTGTGAAAACTGAGAAAGGAATAGTACAATAAATTTCTGGAAAAAATAGAAAGATGACAAAAGCAGGGTGACAGATCAAGCAGACCATGAAGGGGATGCAGAATACACTTGGAAAGGGCTTCAGAGGAAGAGGGGCAGGAAGTGGCCAGAACCCAGAAGAAACTCGGCTTAGAGCTGGTAGTGAAGGAGGAGGGCAGGGATGAGAAAGAGAACTGAAAACAGCCAGAGGGGATCATTAAATCTGTTTACCCTATAATTTGCCACTTGGCTCCCCACACTCTTCTTCCAGCTCCCTGCACTAGTCCCTGATTCCCAAGAACTCAGACTATGTGCAGCCAGGCATTTAACACACAGCCAAAAAGAAAAGTCGGAGGGAATTTAATAACTCCTTGGGGAAACTGAAGACTACTCTTGGGGTATTAGTGCCCTCTTTAAAGTACTTTTCTTTTGTCTGGAACCCCTCGGCCTGAAGGCCAGCTACCTGCTCACTCACCAACAAGTGAAAGGACAAAGACAAAGCCCAAGATCTGACCTTGTATACACAGCTTCCTCTCAGTCTTCCCTCCCTGGCAAGAGACTTGTAAGTTAGCAGCAGACAGCACCCCTCCCAGCTTCTAGGAAACACAGGGCAGCTCTTCATTTAACCTTGAGGCTCATCAGATACTGGGGAAAACCAGTAGCATGAGAAACTCAGACTGACAGACAGACACACCCAATAACTGATTGCAGTGGAAATAAGGAAGAGCACATTTTGAAAGTTCTAATTCATGTCCTTGAAGAAAATTAAGAAAAATATATTCATAAAACTGGAATGGGATGCTATAGAAGAAAAAGAACTCTTGGAGAACTGTAAAGAGCCCTTTGAAATGAATTGTATCACTGATGACACACAGAATTCAGTGGGAGGACTGGGAAAAACAAGGAAATCTCCTATGATGAAACCGTGTATGTATGTATGTATGTATGTATGTATGTATATGGGTATAATAAAGACATATATAATGAGTATAGCAACTTGAAAAGCACCAGGAACATACCGGGAGGAACTGAATTGTCTGGCTTCAGGGTGAGGGCTGGTGGAGCAGCTTTGACTCAGAAAGCACTGCTGGCAAAAGCCATTGTTCCTTTGTTGAGCCCTCCCCCTGCCCAGCCTGCAGGACAGGTGGGCTCCAAGTCTGAGTTTCCATCAACCTGGCAAATACTGTTTGCCCCACCCTGGTGATTCTCTGTGTCCCCACCCCACCCAACTTGCTAGCCCACTCAAGCCACTTCCAGTGGCTTTTACATACAAACAGCTTGTCTTGGCTCCTCCTGCAGACTTTCCTAAAATCTCTCTAAGGTTCACAAACCCCAAACAAGCAGTGTCTGGCCTTGGCATGCCCCATACATCTTGCTAAGTGGCCCAAGCCCGGCACTGGTGGCACCTAGCTTTAGTTCACAGCTTAGTCTGTCCTAGACATCCCCAAGCCAAGCACAAATGGCAATCATTTGCAGATCACTTTGTAGCTCATACCAGGTGGCTTCAGAAGGGTATAGACAACAGCTGACCTTGGCTGTTAAAAAAACCTCCATCAAAGGCCCTAGAACCAACTCACCCAGTGACATGCTTCAGATCACACCATAGTACCACCACAGCACAACCACCTTCACAAATGACACACCCAAAGGGCAGATGTAGCAGGCACCAGAGCCTAACTACAACAGTCCTGTTCCATGGTCACAACCCCTGCACAATAGCTCCTAGCCAGCAGTCACAGCCAGTCCTCACACTCAATCATCCTGAAGGTCAGTCCTTCCCACTGATAGGCCAACAACAATCAAGGCTCAACTAAAACAGGAAGGTACACAGCAGCCACACAAGGGTCATTCATGGAGCACCCAGCTCAGGTGACCAAGCAGACTGTGCCACTGGGCCCCAAAGGACACCTACTGCATAAGCCCACTCTCCCAAGATGAGATGTAGCAGTTCTACCTGATATATAGAAACAAACACAGGGAGACGCCAAAAATTAAAAGACAAAAAAAATGTTCCAAATGAAAGAACAGGACAAAACTCCAGAAAAAAGAACTAAACAAAATGGAGGTAAGCACTCAACAAATGCAGAGTTCAAAACGCTGTTTATGAGGATGCTCAGGGATCACAGGGGAAGAGTAGATAAACTCAGTGAGAACTTTAACAAAGAGATAAGAAACCTATAAAGGAGATAAAAACCATTGAAAACATTAGTCAGAAATGAAGAATATAATAACTCAAATAAGAATATGTTAACAGGAGTCAATAGTAGATTAGATGAAGGAGAGAGTTAAACCAGCAATTGGGAAGGGAAGGCACCAGAAAACACCCAATTGGAGCAGCAAAAGAAAAGAATTTTAAAAAGTGAGAATTGTTTAAGGGACCTCTGAGACAACATCAAGTGTAACAACACCCACATCATAGGGGATACCAGAAGAAGAAGAAAGAGAGCAAGGGAATGAAAACGTATTTCAAGAAACACTGACTGAAAACTTTCCTAACCTGGTGAAGGAAATAGACATACAGTCAGGAAGTTCAGAGAATCCCAAACAAGATGAACCCAAAGAGGCTCACATCAAGATGCATCATAATTAGAAAGCCACAGGTGAAAGACAAAGAGAGATCTTAAAAGCAGCAAGAGAAAGGCAGTTAGTTACCTATAAGGGAGCTTCCAAAGACTGTCAGCTGATTTCTCAACAGAAATTTTGCAGGCCAGAAGATATTGGTGTGAAATATTCAAAGTGATGAAAAATAAGAGTTACAACCAAGATTACTCTACCCAGCAAGGCTGGCATTTAGATTTGAAGGAGAGATAAAGAGCTTCCCAGATAAGACAAGCTGAAGGAGTTCATCCCACCAAACCAGTATTACAACAAATGTTCAAGAGACTTTTTTTTAAAAAGAAGAAAAATAAAGATAAAAAATACAAATAATAAAATGTCAATAACTATATACCTATCCACAATTACTTTAAATGAACATCGATTAAATACTTCAGTAAAATGATATAGGGTGACTGAATGGATAAGAAAACAAGACCTATACATATGCTGTCTACAAGAGACTTCAGATCAAAAGAAGTACACAGTCTGAAAGTAAAGGGATGGAAAAAGATATTTTATTCAAATGGAAATAAAGAAAAAAGCTGGGGTAACAATACCTGTATCAGACAAAATAGACTTTAAAATAAAGACTAAACCAAAAATTACACCAATACCACTGCTGGGTATTTATTTGAAAAAAATCCAAAACATTAATTTTAAAAGAGAAGTGTTTAATATCTCTCTTTTTTAAACACAGGGGGTAATTCCTGTGTTTATTGCAGTATTATCTACAATAGCCAAGATGCAGAAGCAACCTAAGTGCCTATCAGTAGACAAGTGGCTAAAAAAGCAGCAGTACATAATATATACAATGGACTATGACTCAACCATTAAAAAAATGAAATCTTGCAACAGCATGGATGGACCTAGAGAGTATTACACTGAGTGAAATTAAGTCAGACACAGAAACACAAAGGTATGATTTTACTTATATTGGAATCTGAGAAACAAAATAAAGGAATAGACAAAACAGAAACACATACATAGATACAAAGAACATTTTGAAGGTTGCCAGATGGGAAGGAGTTTGTGAGGTAGGTGAAAAGGGGAAGGGATTAAGATGTACAAATTGCCAGTTATAAAAACAGTCACAGGGATGTAAAGTACAGCATAAGGAATATAGTCAATAATATATTAACAACAATATAAGGTGTCAGATGGGTACTAGATTCATCGGGATGACCACTTCATAAGTTATGTTGTACAAATATCTAATCACTTTGTCTTAGTGATTAGTACCTGAAACTAATGTAATATTGTATATCAACTGTAATTGAATAATAAAACATTATATAAAATAAAATTGAAAGAGCTTTAAAAAGTAAATGTGACCTGGCATGATCAATATATGTAGTGTGAAGGAAGAGTACCCATTTGACCTTGGATTGATGCCTAGCATACCCTCTGATAAGTCATGACAGTAGGCCTACAGAGAACATAGTATATTTCTGGTAGCTACTTTCTTCTGTAGTGAAAAATATCTACACTCATAAAGATGTAAGTCACTATTTGTCTTCAACTCTTAGAATTATGGAAAATGTAGTGTCAAAACATAAGTACAGAATGTAATGTAAATATTATCACCCATGGCAGTGTAAAAGTATATATAACAGTATATCTGAGAAGAGGAGATAGAAAGAAGGAAAAATAGAAGGAAGTATAGGGGTATTTATGGATTTATCTTATGGAAGATACTGTGAAAAGCTGATGGATTTGTAACAGTCACAGAGGAGAAATAACCCATTTATTAGCTGATAAATGAGTAAAGAAATGCAGCCTGCTTCCACAACGGGATGTTGTCCACCTATCAAGAGGAGTGAAGTACTGATACACACTACGGCCTGGAGGAGCCGTGAAAGCATCACAAGTGAAGTGAGCCATTCACAGAATACCATATATTTTATTAATATGTTTACAGGAAATATCCAAAGTAGGCAAATCTATAGAGGCAAAATGTACATCAGAGGTAGGGATGGGGGGATGGGGAGAGACTGCTAATGGGTACGGTTTTTCCTTTTGTGGTAATGAAATGTCCTAAAATTGAATAGTCATGATACTTGTACAATTCTGTGAATATGCTAAAAATTATTGGATTGTACACTTCAAAAATATGATTTTATAGTACATAAATTATATCACAATAAAGTTGTTGAAATGAATAAAAAGAACTGATAGAACCAGAAAGCGTTTTTAAGTCTTTCCAGTATCCAGTAATCAGTTGTTCACGAAGAAAACAAATCTAGGAATAAACGTAGCCTCCATTCACTAGCCAGAGCACCACCCCCACCACCTCTGCGACTCTCTCCTCTCCCCACCCCTCCTCCTCCAAATTTTTAATGCAGTGACCTCAGGTCAGTTTCATGCTTAAAATATTCCAGTTGGGTCTGAATAAAATTTCAATTACCAATTCCTGTATACCTGGCCCCTGCATACCTCTTTTATCTCATCTGATACCCCTCTTCTTTTTCTTCTTCTGTTCTTGAGCTCTCCAAGTTTGCTGCTGAACTTCAGGCCTTTGCACTCACTGTCATTCAACCTGGAATGCCCTTCCCACTGGTCTTCACCTGGCTGACTGTTTTCATCTGTATATTAGATTAGATGTCAGCTCCTCAGAGACTCTTCCTGACCCATCTCTCCTCATCCTTCCCCAGGAAGATCTTGCATTAAGTCCCTGAAGGATGAAAACCAGAGCCAAGATTGAGCCTTTCCTGGAGGTGCTTCTGGGCCCTGAACCAGAGGAACAGAGATGGTTTTGGAAAGAGAAAAGGCAAATATTGCTGGTGTTAAAAACATAACTCAAATTAATATCTCAATAAATTACCCAGCCACAATGGAAGCTAATCACCCTGCTTCCCCAAACAACCATTTATCTGCTACCTTCATATTGAGCTTAGAAGTACCACTTTCCTTCTGATTCCTTGGTTGCAAAATTTTACAATTTTTAACACCTGTATCATTTACATTTTAAAAAAATAATAGTTATTGCTTATCATTTTTAAATATAGAATAAGTCAAATATATGGGGAAAATTTTTTTATTGTTCCACTACCCTATCAGTATTTAGTACATTTCCACTTTAGTTTACTTTTTGCTGCTATTAAGGATCTTATAGTGCAAATTCAAAAAACTTGATCTACAGTAAAGTTCAAATATTTTAGCTCATGACTCACAAGACCTTTCATGATAGGGCCCATCCAGCCTTTCCAGCTATCCTTCATATTTTCAGCAAATATTTTTTCAGCATTTAGTATGTTTCAGATTCTCTGCTAGACATTGCAACAGAGAGATAGGAAGCCCATTCCTGCCTACTTTCAAGAAGCTGGTTATATAACCGAGGGAGAAAAGTAACCATTGCAATATTGATAAGTGTTAAGATAAAGGATGTAGGCATGGGGCACCTGCCCTTAACTAAGGGATGTGTAGGGTCTCAGGGTCTGGCCAGAGAAAGGCAGTTGAAAGGATAACTTCTGGGTGGAAGTCACCATATGTTAAGAGGAATAGACACAGGAAAGAGCATCACTAAAGAACTCCAAAATGTATCTACCTGAGTTTGCATGTTGGGGGATGAGACACAAGACTGGAGACTGATTTGGTTAGACAGCAAAAGGGTCTTGTAAGTCAGTCCAGGGATTTGGGATTTCATCACCAAAAGGGACAGAATGATGGCAGTGACATGATCGGCTTTTCATTCCAGTAAGTGCACTGCAATAGTGTGCAAAGGGGAGCATGGAGGCAAGCAAGAATGAGAGCAAAGGCACTGTCAGCGCTACCGCTGTCCCCAGGAACTCTGTGACTCCAGCTTCCTCAGACCATCTGGCCAGCCACAGCATGGTCTATCACTCCACAAACCTTTGTGCTGTTCCCTCTGCCTGGAGTATCCTCCTTGTTCATTGTTTTGGGAAACTCCTGCTCACTTCTGAGGGCCTGATTCAAATGCCTGCTCCTCTGTGAAGACTGTTTTGTCCCCTTTATCTTTACAAAATCCATCGTTCCCTCCTCTCTGTCCCCACACATTTATAAATACCTCTACCGTACTGCTTATCACTCTACACTATAGTAATTTGTCAGTGTACTTGCTTCTCCATCACACTATGAGATCATGGAGGGCAGAAGAGTCATCTTCTTAAAGGAGATTCTTTAACTGGTATACTCTCTAGCACTTAGTTGTTGGCTAATAATTAAATGACTGAATGGTGAATACATGAATAAATGAATCATGTTTCTCCTCCATTTAGAACCCCATCATATCTTGAGATGAATAAGCCTTCCTCTGTTGACGTGAGGTGTCACTTCAGATGCCAGCCTGGCTTGCCGAAGAGCAGTTGGGATGTAAGAGAGAGATGGGGTGGTCTCTAGCTGAATTTCCTGTCTCTCCAGGTGGTCCAGCTGGAGGAGCTTCTGGCGGTGCGGCACTCTGTGTTTGTGGTGGGCACTGCTGGTACTGGCAAGTCTCAGGTGCTGAGGTCCTTGCACAAGACCTATCAGGTCATGAAACGCCGCCCCGTCTGGACTGACCTTAATCCCAAAGCAGTCACAAACGATGAGCTCTTTGGCATCATCAACCCGGCTACACGAGAATGGAAGGACGGTAAGAGAGGGCTAATCCTAGAAGTTCCTCCTGTCCTCAGAGCCCCCTGGACAGGCTTGGATCTATCTAGTGGGTGGGGTGAACTGCAGAGGAGAGAACATGGGAATGATCTGTTTGGGATGGGAGAAGAAGGTGAAAAGGATCAAAGAAAGGAAGAAACCGATTTTGGCTTGGAGGGAAACCGTAGCCCTTCAGCTGTTCTCTCTCCTGGGAGACTCCCAGCTGTCACTTGAGAGAGGGTGCTGAGAGAGGATCAAGCAGCGCAGGTGTTCAGCTGTAGTTCATTGAGGCTGGAGTGTGAGTCATGGGGTCACTACTCAGCCTGGCAGTGGTTTAAGGCATGACTAACGTGGGCAGTGCATGCTCATTCCCAAATGAGCAGCACAATGTAGCATCACACGGGGAGGGCACCGTCCCTGTGAGCACTGCCCAGGACTGATGCAGGAGCTACTGCAGAAGCCTGCCCGGGCCAGGCCCAGTGATGTTCCCATCACTCATCCTGGAAAGGCCCTACAACCATGATCCCTTCAACAGCCATTCTGAGGGTCTCAAACCCATGTTCACTCGGTGCTGACCTCAGCATCATCTTCAAAGAAGTAAAAATCACAGGTACAGCCCTGGCTGGTGTGGCTCAGTTGGTTGGAGCATGGTCCCATAAACCAAAAGGTCATGAGTTCAATTCTGGGTCAGGGCACAGGCCTGGGTTGCAGATTTGGTCCCCCATTGGGGTGCGTATTAGAGCCAACTAATCAATGTTTCTCTCCCACATTGATGTTTCTCTCCATCTCTCTCCCTCTTCTCCTCTCTCTAAAATAAATATGTCCTCTGGTGAGGATTAAAAAAAAAAAAAAACTACAGGTAAATGTTGGAAAGGGTCTCCTGTCACTGGGAGAGATCAGAAAAAAAAATGGAAAAAACTCCCTCTGAGCCAATAGGGACCTGGTCTCTTTCTAAAACCGATGTAGCTCCTGGAAAGAGGAAATTTCACCTCCCTCCATGTAATCTACCTCAGGGTAAAACTGTCTGGATTCCTCTAATTTAGGACCTTCAGTGAGAAGTCAAAAATAAGGTGATTTAATGAGCTACCTCTCTAATTGTTATTTCACTGACTATTAATGAAGTTTAGCTTCTTTTCCTTCTGATTGGTGTGAGCAATTAGTTCTTTTATGATTTTATTTCCCCTTGTTATTTCTTTGTAAGAGTTGTTTATGCATCTGTTCTGTGCATTGCTATTGGATTTTCCCCTGTCTACCATTTATTTATAGACACCTCGTGGCACATTTTCCACATGCTTTTTATTTTTATTTATTTTAGCTTCAGGTACAAACAATTTCTCACAGTCCTGGAAGCCACACCCAAAACTGATGCGTATGCAGGGCTGCGCTCCCACTGAAGGCTCTAGAACCTTCCTAGTTCCTGGTGGTTGCCGGCAGTTCTTGACATTCTTTAGCTTGTCAATGCCTCGCTCCAATTTCCGCCTCCATGTGTACATGGCCTTCCCCCCTCTCTGGACCATGCACCTTTTAAAAAAGGAAATTATGTCTCTCTAGTCCTTTTAGCTCCTGGGATTCCTATTTAGTTTATAACTCTTTCTAACTTTCACCTATAGATACAGTGTCATAAACTTGTTCCAAACGATTTTTTTACATTAATAGTTTTTATCCCTCTGGAATTGACTTTGCGGCTTAGTATGAGGTAAGGTAGAGAATCAACTCTTACGCCCTCCCAGAAGGATAATGGAATGCGCAGCACTGTTTATTAAGTCACACATCCTTTCCCTCTCAGCGTAAACCCCAGCTTGTCTGTGTACTGAGGTCTGATTCTCAGGTTTTATTCTGTTCCACTTACCTATTTATCTAATTCTGTGCTGATGTAATTCCATTTTGCTTACAATTATTTTATAACATTTCAATATCTATTGAGGTAGGTTCCTCCTCAGTGCATTTTTGTATTTTGCTTGGATAGTCTCAGGGATTTCTTATCCTATATTA